>JACTAT010000037.1:3308297-3375809 GCA_014526335.1 Chrysaora quinquecirrha
CACTGTGAAGTAGCAGACGTAAATAACAAACAAGACAATCGCGATATTATTCGTGTGCATAATTATCATAAACATACAATTTTACTAATCTCTGTCTGGTTTGCTTCACCCGCCAACAACCATGTCTGGATCACAATCAATGACTGATTCTAAAGATGCCGGTAAACTTCTCTCATCGCAACTTAACACCATCCACGTGTCTCTAACTAAAAAATATCGATTTTTCCTCTTCACACTAGCATCTTAACTAACTCTTTTTTCACCAACCTCTCGGGAAAAGCTAAAAAAGAAAGCTAACTTTAAAACAGCAAATTTCGTAACCTTTTGTAAACATGCAGGAAAGCAACGAAAACATTCCAAAAAATACTCACTTTTCTTTTTAAATCAGCTACAAACAATTCCAATAAAAACTCAACATAAATTCGCTTTTTGTTTTTCTTCCTGTACCCGTCGTTGTCACTTTTATTCAGCTTTTTAAGCTTGAAAACTTGAAAATGTCACAAAATTCTATCGCAATTCGATCTGTCCCAACGTGGAACAATTCAAGAATAGAACTGTTTAAAACCGTTGTTGTTAGAACTGTGGGTGAGGTTTTTGTTTACCATGTAAAGACAATAGTGAATGCGCAGTAAATATACTGCGCATTAATAATTCCATCTGCTCCGATAAACAAAACGTAGACTGTACAAACAGCAGAAAAAAATAACACAGTTAGATTTGAAATTTTAACAATTACTCATTTATTTTTCTCAATTTCTTTATTTATAATAATAATTTCTTTTCACTTGTGGGTTTTATATACATCTAGAAGTTTGCAAAAGAAAAAAAAACAAAATTTGCGCAACATTAGCAACCGAAAGATTACTTTATTAAACAGGAAACTTTAGCACCAATGAGCACTGATATGAATTTCATAAATAAGCGAGTCTCGTAATTCTTATACTGTAAGCTCGTCAGGGAGTTGCCTGATTAATATAATTCAGCCGCTTGATACAGGCTAAGTATAACATGACTGCATGGCTGAATGTATTCAATAGTACATTGTAGCAACACCTATGTGCACAACTTTAACAGATGTTGGTAATTTCGCAAAGTCCTACTAAAACAAACAACAAGCATAAAAACATACCTCTCTTGCAACAGGTAATGTAGATAAATGAAAATGATAATGCTATTCGATTGCTGCTACACTTTACATGTGGAACCTTCCCAACAAGTATGCATTCGTGTTTACAACATAAACAAAATTTTGCCCTGAGTAACTAACATGGGAACATTGTATACATAAATACGGAAATTCATTCTGTGCAAAATAATCAAGAGATTAAGTGATAGGAAATATTTGTTTTTATAAAAAATATATAATCAATCGGGAACATAAATATTATTTCATGAGCACTCTGACAAAAGCAATCAATAATTAGCATAATAAATGTAACATTTTGTTTTGTTTGTTTTAAACTTAGCAGAATTCAAACGTATTGTACACGATTTATCGACCCAGTTTGAGATAACGATGTTTTTGAGATGGCAATGATGATAATTGTGATGGTGATGGTTCAGAGGAATATGGCAATGATGGTTATGTTGGCGATATGACAACGATGACGATTATGGAAATGAGGATGAAATGACGATGATGATGATGATGATGATGAGGATGATGATGATGATGAGGATGATGCTAATAATGATGCTGATGCTGATGATGATTGATGATGATTAATGATGATGATGATGATGCTGCTGATGTTGATGTTGATGATACGATGACGATCTTTATCATGATGATGGATTATTATAATAATTGATAATGATTAATCATAGTGATGATGATGATGATGATGATGAGGATGATGATGATGATGATACGATGATGATGCTGACGATTACGATGATCGATCATGTTGACGATTATGATAGTTGATAACATATAACGGTGTTTATTTCGATTAAGGTTATTGACGGATAAGTCTATCTTGCTGCTAATTAAAAATTTTCCACACGAGAATTGACCATTGTAAAGAAGTTCTTCAAAACTGAAGAAAGTGATTTACTGGGATATACATGGTAAAAAGAAAACAAAACAATGCATATACCTTTCCATGTAATTCTTCAGTTCCCCAAATTGACTCTTAGACAGAGAACTCATTCTCGTTTTCTGCTAATTTTGCATTACGACACAAAGATGGCAAAATAGCTTCTCTTGGTTTCTTGTCAATAAATGATTTTATTCACATACCCTAGGTATACAGGTGGTTTGCAATATAAGCAACAGTTTAAGAAGAATAGCTGTTTAATGAAAGTTGTTGAGGAGCAAAAGAAACAGCATCTACATATTTAAGTATTTCTAAATATTTATAAATAGATAAAGAATAAACTGATTGAAAACAGGTAAAAACAGTTTCTGTTCTTGGTCCAGCAGTCTGTTATTATTTATCAGAAAGATTTCAAACAGAGGCAATGAATTATCGATAAGAGGCTATAGAAAATGCTTTTATTCTAAGTTTATCTACATATTCTTATCAACGTTGATCATCAGAATGCATGAGTGTTGCCAGCGAGTGATCTAGTTTAGTCTTTTCAAAGCAATCAAATACTTCACGTAAGATGCAAATGATTTTTTGATGAATTCGACAAGCCTGGAAGGAGTAAAACGGTTTCTGCCACTGAAAGCACAAACAGCATATAAGATATGTTTTGAAGAAGTTCAGTATCCAATGTACTTACAACGTTACCTTTGCTTTACTTTACTTCACTTCAATTTACTTTACTTCACTTTACTTTACTTATTTTTCTTAACTTAACTACGCTTTACTTTACTTTATTAACTTCACTTAACTTCAGTTAGGCTTACTCTGCTTGACTTGCTTTCTCTCTTGACTCGCTTGAATAACGTGTTCTGACTTCTAGCTAGTTAACCAATTACTCAACACTTTTACATAAAGTTAGATAGAATGAATAGTTCTCTACTTGGATCAATCACTTATAATGGCGCAATGCCTTTACTCTTATTTACTTAACCTTACTCGACTCAACTTGACTTAACTTCGGTTGACTTACACTTTATCTCAGTTTACTTAACCATTAGTATGATCAACGTAACTTAATTGACTGCAACTGAGCTGACTTAACTTATCTCAATTTGAATGAACTCGGCAGATCTGATTTCCTTATTTATTAATGACCAAAGAACCAATGCTAGCTCAGTTTAAATAAGAAAAATGTCATCTATCATAATTGCCACACTTGTAGAATATGTAAAATTTTGCATCGAAAAATGCTTAACTAACCTAACTATCGCTGCAATAATATTTTGATGAAATGATACTGATAAGATCATGGTCCACCCACTTCACTTAACCATCTGGCAACTTTGACTAAATGCATCTCGGCAGGGTGTAATTTATTTGATCTTGAACCCGATCTTAACCCTTAGGCTATCATTTCTTAATAATCAGTGCAGGTAGCATACACTAGAATTCTGATTGACTGTAGGTAGCTTAATCCCTCTAACTTTGAATTTGATTTCAAATTTACCAACTTGTGAAATTCGTTGTTATTCATTGCATATGCTGTTTTCTCACTGTTCACACTGGCACGATAAAACCAGCATTATTTAAGTCAGGTTAGACTTCCACCAATCAAATCAATTGGATTGGTTTGATTGACCAATCAGAAGGCAGCACAAACCTGGCTTCGTATAACGTGGGTTGACATGCAAAAGTCATTACTATGCAAGCGTGAATGACATAAAGCTGCATTAGTATTAGGAAAAACACACTTGGCACTAAAACTAGCGGTTAAAGAAAACAAAAGTTCAAGTCAAAGTCCAAAAGAACTTTAAGAAAAAGAAACGAGTAAAGATACGATAAAATTATCAAAATATAAATTACTTACAATTCTTACAAATATGCTAGTCTTCTGTAGCGTTCAGGGATTTCCAAAATATACAACAGATTTTAGGATATTGTTCAGGCGAGTTTGCTGACATCTTCATAAGGAATTCTTCGAAGTTTTTGTCCTTTGTTCGGTCCCTGAAATGAAACATGGAAAATTTAAGTGTAAGTCAAGCCGAATCAATTGAAGATTGAGGAGAAAATTTTAAGTCAACTGATGTAATGGTTAATATCAAGGAGGAAAAAGTAGTTATCAATCTGCAGGGTATAAATTGGATAACATAATGAAATGACAAAAGAATCAAAGAAGAATCGTCAATAGGAAATACGAAGTATGTTATGATTGAATCTGGAATGAATGCACGACATAAGGAAATAGTATGAACAAAATGATATACTCAAAATCTTAGAAACAGGGAACAGTTATTGGGAATGAAAAACAATATTAAACATCTTCGAAGTAATGAATAAGAACGAGGGACGCACACTTCTATGGCATCCGGCGTTCGATAATTTCATTCCAAAATACTCGTGGGTACATCAGGGTAGCTGACATTGGAACAACATTGTTACTCTTTCGGCACTTTTTTATAGTTTGAATCCTGGCTACATCTGTAAGCAAATAAGAAACTTTTAACTTTTAATTTATTTACACAGGCCAGGGATCCTAGCACCTGTACAGCTAACATTGACCTGCAGCTTGTTCCCTCAGGCTGATATTCTAGATCGAACTTGGTACCTTGGGTAGAAATAACCAACTTTGAAAGGATGGACAGCTGACATGGCTGTAGGATTGAGGAAGAAGTTTTAAGAAATTTGTACGCACAACCTTCGCGGTCACGAGCCGAACGTCATTCGCCCGCAACTGTGGAATCAGGAATAAGATGAAAACACACCCCCACCGAACTTGCTTACGTAAATAGACGGGAAAACAAGAATGAACAAAATATGAATTGTTAAATTATTTACATTTTCAAGTGCAACAGAAACAGAGAAAGACCCTTCATCAATTCCAATCATTGTTGCTATTGACCCCCTGTGGTTTCCATTGACGATTTTCACTGGTTTACCTGTGAATAAACAAAACCAAAATAAAATGCAACACAAAAAATCACTAAAATATTCAACAGTAGCAAATGTCTCAGAAAAGAACAAAAAATTCTTTCTTTCAACTATGATATGCAAATTTCCAGACACTAAACAAGATAAGATTTATGTTATTATGTATTCTTTATCATTCAGAATTTATTCATATTAGAATTGACAATTTAAATGCTTTAGGAAGCCAGGAAATTAGAATAACGAAAATCATGAATTTTTAAATTTAATCAACAAAATGAAGACTGAAAACAACGTTATTATCTTCGACTCTTTCTACGACAATATGATTAAAGGTTCTAATATCAAGAAAGCGATATTTCATCCTTTACTGCAATTGATCAACGTTTAATCGATCGAAAAGGTATCGGCTGATCAAGTAACTTAGCACGCACCCCGAAAAGCTCAATCTAAACACGCATTACTGCCGCATTGGCAGTCGAACGCAATTAAAAAGGGTACCTCTTACAGTGTGAAAGCGGTGATGTCAAAACATTCTGTCCCTCTTGCTGAAAATCATGAAAACTTGGGTGCAAAAACCCTTTAGAAAGATTAACTTACAGTAGGTGCTCGTGTGAGCTTGTCGTTTGTACAGCAATCAGTTTGGTTGGTGCAGGCTTAATGCATTAAGACGTATGTATATAGCATGTGTTATCCCTTCTACCAATCTTTAAAGATTCAGTACACCCATTTTCATAAGCAATCAGTTAATAGAGTACAAGTAGCTGCTCAGAAATTACCATGCTTCCATGAAATGGTCCTTCATGCAAAATTCTCCTTTAGAAATGGTCCCCCAAATAAAACCGGTCTGGTTCCGAAAAAAGGCCCAAAACCAGGATATATAATTTTTAATCGCCAGTAGGTTATCCTATGGGAGCCAAAATCTGGGTTTTGATACATTTTTTTGTTTAACCACACTTGAAAGATACAAAAGTCTTGTAAGATATTCCATCTTTAGTAAAACTTCAAAAATTTAAAAGTATAAGGAAAGTAAAGAGGCAAAAGAGGCCTTTTCTACTTACTTTGGAACTTATTATTGTGTTTACAATAGCCCTGAACATACTTGCTGGAAAAAGCGGCTAAAGTAGTTTGGGTTGTGTCGAGGTGGCTCGTTTTAACTGACCGACAAGTCTAAAGAAGAATATGCATACGACATAGAGAATATCTAAGAGAGGATTAAGAGTAGTAGAGCATGCGCAGACCGCATCTTACCAGGTTGTGGTATCACTGTCTCAACATGGGTTTGGTCAAGTTTGATGACGTCACCAGTATCAATCATCTCCACGATTGCGACGAAACGATTTTGTACTTCCTAAAAAAAATAATAAAAAAATACTCGAATTCGCTTAGTTCAAATAATGGACTAGAGAAGGTCTCTTGGCTTTCCTTCCAACAGTGTATATATATAAATAGAATTTCCCACATGAAATTTATTAAGTATATTAGTACACTCTTAACGAACATATATAAGGAACCTTAGGCTGAAAATTGCCTGAAAAATAAGGAGCGAACCAGACTAAGATTTATAAGGATTAAGGATTTAAGATTTTGAACTCTGATGTTCAGAGATTGGAAACATATAAAGAACTTAATGCACATAGCAGCACTAAGGTCCCTTATTAAACAAAGAATGTTTTCTAGTGATAGGAGTGACAGGGTATTGGTACCATGGTATCAGAGGGGTGGTACATGGTGCCAAATTCGGCCAAAAGCTTTGAACCTGTTATCTCAATCAATTCATATGCATTAGCATTTCATCCGACACAGTGGTAAACTCAGGCCAAAATTGGAATTACGTTGTACCAATACCTGCGATTTGGGTGGAACCAGGTACCAAACCTTGTAGTACCAGTACGAAAGATTCCCCTGTCACCCCCTCTTGTAAGGTTATGGCATGTAGATTTAGTTTAACTCTGCATGCTGCTTTCTGAAATTATATAAGTCATACGTCTTGGAATTTTGAATGCCAAAGAGGTGAACAGAACTAAACTGTAGTAAAATGAAAATTTCGTTAATACAAACCTTGATTACACCTTTCTTTTTGTAATATTTTTCACCTAATTTCTTTGTTATAACCTTGACAATTATACCCTAAAACAATAATGCCAAGGTTAGCCATAATGTCAGTAGTCTGGCTGCAGCCTTAAAATCTTTATTTCAGGGGTGTAGATGGGAGCTGGGCCCCCCTAGTTATTGAGAAAAAAGGTCTTTCTTTATATTTCGGTATTGTTCCTCAACGAAATTCACAGCAGAGCTCTCATAGTCATTTTCTAGCTCTACACCACTGCTTTATTCGAAAAGAATAGAGTCTTTAATACTAGATTCTTTGCGAAAGAAGAGTTTGAGCTGCACCAAATTGAGATTATAATGAATGTTGCGTCTCTCTGGTTATATAAGGAATATTGTAACAAGCGAAATAAAGGAGACAAAAAAGAAAAAAATTGTAGATAAACAAAGCAAGCCAGAAAAAAAACCAAAATTTGCCAGGAGACCCACAAAGGTCAGCGGTGGGATTTTAAAGGATTTTCATAAAAGGGTACTCTACTGAAATCGTTTCCCTCTGTTTTCACCCTGGGTAATGTCTGTGCAGTACAGTGGAGGGTATTCAGTAGCTACAGTGGAGGGATATCATCAATACAGTAGAGGGGTATCGTCAGTACGGTGGAGGATTTTTAGTAATGACTGTACTGTACTGATGATATCCCTCCGCTGTACTGAACATCCTCTACTCTACTAATGATAATTCTCCACCGTACTGATGATATATCTCCAATGTACTGATGATATCCCTCCACTAATGAAATACGATATTCGATAGGAAATGACAGCTAAGCAGACATTTATAAAAATGTTTACTCAGATAAAATGATAAAATAACAAACGATTTCGTAAGAATAACAACTGGAAAAATATTATTAACCAAAGCAAATTATACTCCAAGAAAATAAATAGATTTTAAGTTCTTTTTGTCAGAGTTTCTGCTTTTTATTTACACAGATATTTGTTTCTTAATATGTGCGACGCAATTGAAAGTACAATATCAGAATGTAGTGACTCGTAGATATATCAGAAAAGTGTACTGTATTTATCATGATAAGAAAGATGGATAAGAATTCTTTTAAATTCACTCACTTCAGTTATCCAATTTTCAGTTTTCTCTACTTTTTTCAACTTTGATTTCTCCTCCTATAAAACAAATCACAGATGCTATTGGTTATCAAAGAGATAAACAGACATAGCAGGAAGTTTCAGACATTGAATCAAATCCTTGATATACTTTCAGTGTTTCTGGGACATGCACCTTAACTTGGTGAAAGTGACGATCATGTGCCTCAAATATGGCACAAAAGTTCAAATAGAGTTTTTCTTTTCAAATCGTAAGAATGCTTGTACGGGGAATAGACTCCAGTGATAATAAAACATGCTTATTAAGTCTTAGTCTTAACTGGGTACGAATCCTAAACGGCAGAGACATGAATAAGTTTAAAACCATTAATATGATTAAATTCATCAGATAGTACCTCTATGATTTCTTCCAATGCAGATTTTCTCTTCTGTCCAGTTTTGCTACAAACAGAATTTGTTAACAATTACCAATGATAGAAGTCTGGTGGAAAGGAAGAACAGTGAAGAGCTTTCATCGAAAAGGAACAGAATTATTGTCAGGAAGATGAGGAATAGCAAAGATATCTAGCATCAGGGACACAATAATTTATTGCATTTTTGGTCAAATCGGTTATCATCAGTAAGATAGAGGGTAATCACAAGCTCAAGTCTATATAAATAAGACAGGACTGTTTTTATGTATGTAAGTTTGTACCCAAGTTTATATATAGTTCCGCTCCTCCACAACACTAACATCCCACTGCAACTATTGGAATACAACATTTGCTAAAATTAAATCGTCAAATTTGCTTGAGGAGGTCTATGGACTTTATTTTAAGTGTCTATCAACTATATTTCCATGAATTTTCCTTCGATAAAACTTATCCATTTATTAAAGAAATTTCAGCTAGTTAAGCTACTTATAGTAGAACATTTAAACAGTCCATATTGTCTAAAGTGAAGGAAGTCTAGAAGAGGTTTATAACGCTGTGATAGAGGGTGGGAAGTAAAAAAGTAAGAAGGGTTATCATCAGTAATTTTTTATTTTTGCAAGTCTTATTTAGAAGTTATCAACAGAGGTTGAAGAGGCAAACTATGGTAGAGGGCTATCATAACTGCATCACAAATGCAACCATATTTTTCATCAGTTAAGTCTTGCAACATTGGACTCTCTACTTTCCAAAGAAATAAAGAGAACTATGCAGGATAGAAATGTTTTAAGTAGTAATTTACCTTGAAGATGATTTCAAAGAAGATTTTGAAGATTTTCAGCACCAAGAAAGAGATTGCTGCTTTTAGATGCGACCCTGTGTAAACAGAAATACAAACGTTAGTACAACTTAAAAGACAACATTGTATAAGCATCCATTTCAGCTCAATAAAAAGAAGAAATCTCAATGATATTAGACATTTTTTCAACGTACTTATCTGAAATTTCGTTTTTATTGGCTGTTGATTGTTGTTTTGAGAAATTTATTGAAACTGCGGAGAAGGATTGAAAAGTCAAAGTTAAAAAATAAGAAAGGTAAATGCAAATAACGATCAACTTTATACAATGCAGAAAGTATAAATTAACCCTTTTCCAGTTCATCTGTTCTTTTTAGTTTTGTGTACACAGTTTGTGGCTAAAATTACAAGAGTAATAAAATCAAATATCAACTAATCATTTAATCAATCAGTAATCAATCAATAATCAATAATCAATCATCAATAAACATTAATCACAAATCATTTATCATTAATCGTTAATCGCCAATTATTGATTATCTACCATATCAATCATCAATCATCAATTGCCAATCATCAATAATAATCATTAATGATCAACAATCAATCGTTAATCAATAATCACTAATCATCAATCGTCAATAATCAGTCATTTATCAACAACCATAAATCACCAATCATTAATCGTCGATCATTCATCACGTACCATCAATCAACAATCATCAATCAACAATCATCAATCATCAATCATCAATCATCAAATAACAACCAATCACGCAGTAATCACATGCTCAAATGATTAATAAAAAGCATAAACAACCTTATCACTATCTTTTTCTTTTGCCTTCTCAATTTGTTGTTCCAAAAACTTTGCTGAAAAGAATCGGAAGAAAAGCAAAGTAGAATATTGGTATGTTTCAATTTCCGAATATTTTTAAGCTTTCAGATTTAATATTGAAGTTTTGAAGGATTCAGAGCAGTTTTCATTTGTCTTAAAAGTGATGATTAAAAATTTAAATACTAACTCATTTTTTCATGATCATCCATTTCCATTTTCTCTTTTTTCGCTAAAGACTGTAAAATAAAAAAGAGAAGTACCAAATGAATAATACAATATACGTTACTTATATTCACGAAGCGATGCAAAGACCAAAGAGCGTTACAATCATCGAGAAGAAATTTCGTTCATAATTTTCACCTTTTGCTTTTCGATAACTTTTGGATCTTTGTCAATATAAGTGATATACCATCCTTTTGGAGTTTCATCAACAACGCAATGCCCTTTGATAAAAAGAACGTTATATCAAAGCGAGAATCAGAAAATGCTAATGTTTCAGACTGTTGAATGTTTTGTATTTTATTTGTCTAAATGGCGCCAAAAAGATCATTCTATGCGTTAATATTACTTTCCGAGAGGCAAGTTACTTCTTGGGAATATTGTATACCTTGCTGGAAATAATATTTTTTAAACAAATCTTGTACGCTTTTTCAAGAGTGAAATGACCCACTGTCGCTGTAACAAGACCAGATTATGGAGTGATCATTGAGTAGTGATGGAAGAATCGTTGAGAAGAACGATAGATAACTTTCAATTGTCTATGACCCAGTTGCGATATTCTTTGATCTAAGTTTATTATCCGGAATGATCGGTTAACGAAATCTTGAGCTTGTGCGACGTGTGGAGCAAATGCGAAACACTTTGCACATTCACAAATATGGATGCTGAATGGTGTAATTTGACCGGGAGCTCTGACTTTGCATTATTTTAGAATAAGATGGCCCATTAGATGAGATCCTCACCTTCTCTTCCGAGCCACTTCACTAACTCTGTAAGTGTTTCCCACTAGAAAAACATACACACGTAAAGTTCAGGCTATTTAGTTTAGATAATCTTATAAATTTAAAAGTTAATCCCAGTTTAATCTAAATTATTCTTCTCTCAAACGAATAAACTTGACAGTACAAAATTTTAAAATCACTTAGTCTATTGAAAACATTGTACAAATACAAAATAGTTTTTCATTTGAACATTGCCAGGAAAGAAAATGTCAGAATAACCATCTTCAGAGTCTGATAGCGTCTGATAGCACTTCCGGGGGATACTTCCATTGTTGGATATACTAGACGTGCCGCCCAAATGGGTAACACATGGGTTGGTTTTTCGTAAAGAATCTCTACACATGGGTAGCAATATATATATATAACATTTTAGACATGAATTAACATTTCAGATATTGGTACAAATGGGTAAAAAATTTCGTTGTTTTTTCTATACATGGGTACCACGACAAACAGAATTTATCGGTAGACATGGGTGAGTTTGGAAAAACTGGGCGGCAAGTCTAGTCTCTTGAACAATGAAGTACCCCCAGGAGAACATTAGTGCTATTGTTGTCAATCAAAACAAGCTTCCAGGCATCCTGGTTCTAAAATGCCATGCTTTCACAATTAGGTTTGGTGGTATGGGGGGGGGGGTAAGTGCAATAGTCTTGCCTCTAAGATTGCAAATATCACCTGGCTACACATTCCATATGCCATAAACTCCAGATGCAAGTTTCAGCTGATGTGTCATTGGGAGCAGATTGGGAAAACAATAGGGTAATTAACATGACAATAGGTCAAAAGGAGAGGTGCAAGCATCATTGCGAGTGGGAACAATGGGATCTTTGATGTATCTGAATATCAAATTAAGACAAGATATTCAATGCAACATACTGTGAAAAGCCATCTAGAAATTTATCAGGGTTATCTGCAAACAACAGCAGCTGTCTTTGATGAGATTCGGACATACAGTGACATTTGAATCCATTCTACAAAAAAAATAAACATTTCATTAGTGTCAGATTTCCTTGTCTTTTCTTTAACATCATTCAATTCAAGAAAAAGCAAAAACATTGCTCAGTGCTGGAGATGAATGCCCCCACTTTCCTCCACATTGCCGAGACAATGTGGCTGAGGCGTCGCATCTTACGGTGGTTCCCGTTACAGGAAATCGCTATTCCCCCCATGAGTCTTCCGCCAGCCAACCGAGGGAGGGAATATCCGGCCCCTAGACCATGTGCTTACGCTTGGATACCCCTTGCTTACGCTTCGAACTCATGACACTGAACAATTGTATAAGACTTCCTCTTTATAACAATACAATTTGCTGCTTTATTAAGTTTATTTACATCTATTCCTTTTATAAATTCAAAACGGTTCATAAAAGATCTGGTTCGATGTGACCCGTCACGGTTTGGTTTTACCACTGCCTTTTAAACCTGCATGCTTTGGTTTGTTATACAGCTCACTTGGTAAACTGCATGAACAAAACTATATGCTGTTTTCTTCGCTGCTCATTCCATCGGAACCACTTGGGGGGCTCGACATAGAAATGCTCAAAGGCAGGCGCAAGCTTATATTTGCCATGTCCATAAATAGCCCGGACAGCCTCTCTATTGTACGACTTTGTCCACTGTTCGAGGGCTTTGCTAATTTGGCAAACTTCCCTTCTTCAATTTTCTTTTTCTGCAATTTGTGCAGGACTTCAAGCCGATTGTTGTAAAATGAATTCTAGAGTGTCTAGAGGTGATGTGATGATAGACTCTATAAACAAAGTAATTCGTTTCTTTTTGAACCAATCATAGAATCCAGGTAGCATAGTATTCCATGTTTTGTTTAAAGTGGCAAATTTTGCTTCCAAGTCATATTCATCATCTGCATCAACCAAACCAGCTTGAAAACTTTAAAGGAGAACTGAAACGTCAAAATTATTTTTCGATATAATGCAGAAAAAAGTACGCTGAATTCATTCATGAAGGTTTCGTTGCAAAATAATTTGTCATTTTGACGCAATTCCTGTTTTCGCAAACAGGAATTGTCGTTAAACATGCCCGAGAATTATCGCAGACAGTCGGGGCCTTTCGTGATTTGAGCTTCTGACGTCACAAATACCATGTCTGAATGACAAGCTTATTAGTTTAGTTTGTGTTTCTTGCGTGAAATACACAAAATGGTTGGTTGCTCAGCATATAATTGTACTGGAAAATGGAAATCTCTTTTTACTTTTCCTAACGATCCTGCATTGCGGGGACATGAAGCGATCAAATTTTAAACTGAGCACCGGTTCTAGACTTTGCCAAACTCATTTTAAGCCGGATTGTTTCGAGAGAAATCCTGAATTGATGGAGATAACTGGAGTTCGTTTTAAATTAAAATTAAAAGCAGATGCAGTTCCAACTGAATTCGATTTCTAGTCACCAAAAATGAAAGGGCTGGTGAAAGGAAAGACAACTTTTTTGGCCAGCAAATTCAAGACGCGCTTGGAGCCAAGGCTAAGTCCGAAAAAGAAAGTGCACGCTTCTGGTGGTGCATTTGCGAAACGAGCACGTCGTGAAGTAAGTGTAACTTTGTTTTTATGCATGAATTAGTTTTTAATTCGAATAACGAAAATTTGAACATCTGGAAGACTACTCAGAAGACTCTATAATATACACACCCGTATTGTCTTTAAACTTTCTTATAGCAACAGATTATTCCTGGATTAGAAAGACAGACTATGGGAAAGACAAGTCACTTCTCTCAAAATTGCCAAGACGGCCAGGGCATGTGGTGGGTAGCTCCTCTAGGGGTGACGCAATATACTAGTTGCCGGCTTTTACGTCAGAGATTTTCAGGCAGTTTATTCTCAAATTATTTAAATTTTCGGAAAGTCATCCACAGCACTCAACATCGCCATTCAAGTTTAAAATTGTTCAGCCATTTCAACTACATTACAATTAGAAAACTGCGTTTGATCTACGCCCCTTGTAGCAAGCCCAAATGAACTTTCAATTTCTTCATCTATATAAACTTATAGCCTATATGTGTTGTTTTATTTCTGTTGCATAGGTAATATCAAAATTATTGGAAGAACATTGCTCTACCAATGACGGTCAACCTGAGACACTTGCAGAGCCGCTTACAAAGGAGATTGGTTGTGATCCAATGTGTTTTGAAGAATTGAGACCAATACAGATGACAGTATTTCACACAGACAGAAAACAGAGGCCAGCTGCATTCCAGATCTACACAGACGGTAATGATTGGAGTACGTACACCTACTGAAACAGCCAAAACAAATGAATCAACTGAAACAGCTGAAACAAGAAAGTCAAATAAATGTTGCAAAAATGATCATCAATTCTCTAAGAATCTTTAAAATTGTATCAACTAAGTCCAAACTTATGAAATTCTTTTCCATTAACAGCTGAACAAGTGGTATCAGACGCAAGAACAATGTTAGATGTCTCAGTTGGTTGTAACTTCAAATGTACATGTTTGTCACTTGAGAATTCAAGTTACATTGATGAACAGCCTCCTCCTTCACCAAGTACTGAAAGTCAAGAAAGTTCCGACGATTATGTACCATCTGAGTCAACATCCAGCTTATCTGATTCTGCTTCTGACAATGATACCAGTCCTTCTTTCCAAAGAAAATTTTTTGTGTTTGAGTCTTGTCTTCTGCAGTTGTTCACAATATGTGGCATATGTGCCAGTCTGTTCACAGATGTATCAACCAGTATCATTGGATCAATGGTCAAAGTGAAAGCAATTTGCACAGAAGGCCATGTAAGAACCTGGTGTACTCAGCCAATGATTGGTTATATGCCAATGGGAAACTTTGTCATAGCAGCAAATACCTTACTTTCCGGATGTCAACCAGCTAAAATATTTCTATTTCTGAGTAATATGCAGTCACCCTGTTTTGGTGAGAGAACATACCACCTCATTCAAAAAATGTATTTGGTCCCTTCGATTCTGGAACATTGGAAATATGTACAAGACCAGCTTCTGAATGGTTGCTCAAAGATAAGTATACTGGACGGAGATGCTCGAATGGATTCCCCAGGTTATTCAGCAAAGTATGGGACATATTCTTTGATGGACCTGCAATCGAATAAAATAATTAGCGTTCAAACATTACAGGTAAGACATTTTGAGTGACAATCTTTATTCTTAGAGAAAATTTTTTGTAAATCTAAGCACACAATTTGCTACCTAGACTGTCGCTGTCGCAAGTCACTCATGCTATGGTGGTGGTGAAAGGTTGAATAAATAAGGCAGAACATACAATGCTTGAGGTATAATAAAAGTTGATGTGTGGAATGTGAGAGACGGATTGCCAAGACATCCACATGTTGCTGCATTGCTGTTGGCAAGACAATGACGACAGACAGAGATGTTGGATAGTGGAAGGTTTACTGTGTTGCTTGTTTTATATTTACACTTCAAGATGAGGGGGTGGGCCATCCGTGGCGGCACTGCAATACCAGGACAACCCGTGTCAGGGGTGAAGCAAGCTTCAGACCCACAGACCAATTCCAAAAATCAATTTAATATTTTAGCACCCTTGGGTGCATATCAGATATTAAGCTGATAAGAACAGATACTTTTTTTTTAATTTTATATTATTTGGAGGTGCCCCCTGTTAAGCAGTAGGTACACCTCCAGGCCCCCCATAGACATGGCAGAGGCAGGTTTACAAGAAATCGGATTAATTACAGTGATACAAAGTAAATGGGGCTCTAATAACATTTCTAAGCTTTGAATTCCATCCATACATTTCTACAATAATCTCAAATACGATTTTTTCTTGAATAACTACACTTTCGACAGTTGACGACCCAGAAGATGAGTCATCATGGACTCTTTTTGATGATGTTGTGCTACTTTCTGATATGTTTCCTGTATCTTGATCGTTGTTGGCTTCAGGGATGCTTTCCGTAGGTTTGGATGGTTGATATTTCTTTGGTCTTGTGGACTTTCGGGAGGATATTTGAGGCTTCGGTGGAATTTCAGGTTTTTGTTGCTCGGTAGTTGCTGTCTTTGAAGAGTCCAAATGGATTTTTGGAGGAGGTTTGGCGAATAGTTTTTCTAGGTCTGGGAGAGAAGGTAGAAGGATGTTTGCTTTGTTCGGGAAAGAAAAGGTGAACTGTTTTGGTGGGGTGTTGAAGGCAACATTGGCAAATGGGTTTGGAAGTAAGGAGCCTGACTGCTGAGTGGGTGTGTTAAATAAGGAGGCTGATGTTTCCATAGATGGTGTGGGTTCGTCTTCACTATCTGAAACCTTTGTGCTTTGACTTTCTAGAATTTCACCTTCTTCCAATTCTTCAGTTGCCTCAATTTCTTCCGCGACATTTCTCTGTTCTTCTTCTTCATCACCGGCTTCTGCATTTCTTTGTTCTTCCCCTTCTGCTTTTCCTTCGTCATCTTCATTCTCATTTTCTGTCTCAACCTCTTCCCCTAGATCTCCATCGTTTGTTTTTGCTTCTTCCACATTGGACTCGCAGAAAGTATCATAAATGATTTTGTCATCATTTGGTAGCCATTCAGCTCAATCAGATATGTGGTGTTGAAATGAGCCACATATCGCACACATGGGATTTTGCTCGCAAGTGTTGACTGTGTGGTCAAGTTCTCCACAGTTGAAGCATCTGGATCTTTGACACTGACTGGCGGTGTGGCTGGGTCTATCACACTTTCGGCAGGTCATTGGCTGTCCATCATATCTGACCGAGAACGAGTCACTTCCAAAATGGATGAAAGATGGTATGCAATGGCGAAGGTGCATTCGCAGGTGAAATGCTCCGTTTTCACAACCTTGCATTGCAGCATGATGTCCTCTGCAGATGCTAAGGACTCTTCCATATCTCTTGAGTTTGCGGGTGATGGCATCGTCGTGAAGTTCGAATGGAACATTGTAAACGTTCACAAAGGCCGTAGTATTTGATGGATCCGAAATTGCTAGAGCATCCCCACTTTTAAGCTTCAGTGTGGCAAATTTTAGAATTTTGTCTTTATCTCGGGGACTAGAAACGGTTACCATGATATTCGCATTCGTATTCTTTGCCAAAGAGACTGGGGCTCTTTACAGAGGTCGAAAACCTCTTTAGGATCCACTTGTAGGCCACTTGGTACTCTGAGAGATACTGTTGTTGGACGTTTAAGACGCGCAAATGCACCAGTTGGTAAAAAACGCCTTTGAACTGGAGCTGGTCTATTGGCATTGTTACCTTGAATTGAAGCAGCAGCAGCTGAATACATGATAGAGGAGGAAAAAAAAATCCAATTACCACAATAGATGCGATGAGCCAAGATGTGATTACCACAATAGATTTGATCAAGTAAAATTTTTGATTTCCCATGTGTGCTTTGATGATCCAAAGGACACAAAGTCCACCTGCTGCCAATCAATGGCCGCCAGGCTATATATAGCCCAGACAAATTCACCTTTGCACCCAGAGAACAATGGGGTGAGCTCCTCAGTTTCCGGTTGCAATGCAATCGAAAAGGGCTTCGCCGTAGATCTTAGCCAAAAGGCCGAGAAGCGATAACGAACTAGTCTTTGCTTCTCGCGGCATCTCCACACGTGTTGCAATCACATGTGAGTGCAGGACAGGACACGGAATTGCCAGTCGGTATGCAATACCTGGCTACGTCGGTTGAAAAGAAGGACTGCAATTGCAAAAAGTGAAGCCTACAACACCAGGTGTTCCCAGGCGGTCACCCATCCAGGTACTGACCTGGCCCGACCATGCTTGACTGTGGTGATTGGACGAGAACCGGTGTATTCATGGTGGTTTGGTCGTAGGCGAAAGCTAGAGGGCCGAATGTGCATGACACTACAGGCTAGAGACGCATACATGTGCATATGCACATGTACGTATACTCTTTGATACACACGAAGTAGGTGGATGGGGATAGATGTTGGTGGGTGGGCAGTGCTGCTGAGAAGGTGCAGTGAGGACTCTGGCCAGTTGGAACAGCGGGGGTGGCATTCGTAGAAGCCCAGCTTGCTCTTTAATAGTGATGCAAAGGATGGGCTTCCGGTTGCGGCTGTATGAATGTGGGAAATGTTGGTGCATCTTCCCACATCTGGAGCGGAAGATGTGGAACACGGCAAACAGTCACTAACTTGCACACTCTTTGTAGAGTGAGGCAATTTTTGTGGAGAGATGCCTGGTAACTGGCAAGTCGTGGTGGTGTGCTGACATGTGTGCAGAAATTGACATTAGTACTATTGGAAGGGGACTAGCGCGAACGCAGGTCCCCACTACAAGAAATTGTACGGTCGAGTTACCACATTTGCGGTAATCGCAGGGGTCAGCCAAACCAAACTTCAATGGAAAGGCCTTGCCCTGAAAGAATCTCCTTGTTGATCAAGATGTCTTCCCCGTCAGGTAAGTATGCAGATTTTTCTTGCAGAGGGAGTGTCGTTCAAGAACTTCTCATTTCAAATGTGGTACATCGGCAACACACCACAAGTGAGAGCGTGGCACTTCCATTCGGCTGAGACTGGCATAGGATGAGAAGAGATTTGGTTGGACCCTTTGCTGTCGCAAGTCACTCATGCTATGGTGGTGGTGAAAGGTAGAATAAATAAGGCAGAACATACAATGCTTGAGGCATAATCAAAGTTGATGTGTGGAAGGTGAGAGACGGATTGACAAGACATCCGCATGTTGCTGCATTGCTGTTGACAAGACAATGACGACAAACAGAGATGTTGGATAGTGGAAGGTTTACTGTGTTGCTTGTTTTATATTTACACTTCAAGATGAGGGGGTGGGCCATCCATGGCGGCACTGTAATACCAGGACAACCTGTGTGGGGGTGAAGCAAGCTTCAGACCCATGGACCAATTCCAAAAATCAGTTTAATATTTGAGCACCCTTGGGTGCATATCAGATATTAAGCTGATAAGAACAGATACTTTTTTCATTTTATATTATTTGGAGGTGCCCCCTGTTAAGCAGAAGATACACCTCCAGGCCCCCATAGACATGGCAAGGGCAGTGTACATACAATCAGATTAATTACAATGATACTAAAATTTTATTGATCGAAACTAATTAATTACAATTATACTGTATTAATTCCATATCATACCGTTATGAAGCACATTGAATCAGATATAATTGTCAATCTTACTTCATACAATAATAATTAAAATCTCGTAGTATTGTTCGTGTGATAATTGAACTACTTGAAATGATTAAAAATTAAATGTTAAATTGAATTGAATTATTTTCTACGCTTGCAATTAAACTATTTACAGTGAAAGCCTTGAGAGACTTTCCTCCATCGATTGATATCCTGTTAAAGGCTATCGTGATTCGATCTCTGATTGCTTTTCTGATTTCGAGGATAATTTGCTTACTACATTGAAATTTCTTATTGTAAACAGTTTTGCATCTGCTATTCCAGATATGATAACAAATTAATTTTATTAGATACAATAAAAGAGGTTTACAATGAAAACTTACAGAGGTGGGAAGGATGCGCAAGAAAACAGTTTCTGTTGTCAAATCGAAACTGTTTGTGCCGAGAGATTGCAATATTTCTTTAAAATTAATCCAAGTCTCTATAGCAACAGGGCATTCCAAAAACACATGCTCTATGGTTTCAGCTTTTTGCAGCGTTTACATAGACCATCGGTTTTAAGGCCCCAGGATTTGAGATAATCTAAAGTTTTCAAAACGCGATGGGTAGTTTTCCAGGAAACATCATTTTTGTATCCTTTAGATAGGCCGTGAAGAGAGGTGGACCAAATAATATTCCAAGGGAGGTTGCATGATCGGACAACGATCTCCCAGGTTTGTTGAGATCGTGGTTCAATCTGCAACCTGTTTAATATGAGTTTATATAAGTTACGTACATTTAAGCTATGAGAATTTAATGATTTTATGTCCGCACTAGGTTTATTTACAAGCGACAACAAAATATCATAGAGGGGAGAGCTATATAGTGAATCTGGAGTGTTATTACTTCTAAGGAAGGACCATAAGGTAGAGTATTTTGAAAGACTGCGAGCAATCCAATAGCGAGCAAGGGAAATCCATTTAACAGTTGCTCCTTTATCGCAAATTGTGTGTAAGAAGCGCAGAAGGAGGGCTTGATTCTTCAGCCCTCCTTATCTCGGGGTTGGTAGATGACTTCTCGTTTGACGAGTTCGTTTCTAGAAGACCATAAGAAGTTAAATACAAGGGTATAGATTTTTGTTAGGATGTTAGGGGGAATAGGATAGACAGTAGAGAGGTAAATAAGACCGGAAAGACCAAGTGTATTAATGATCATTACTTTTCCATGTAATGATAGAGAGCAATTTGACCAAGCAAGGAGACGTTGTTCCAGTTTGTTGACACGCTTAGTAAAAGCATCATTAATTGCCTTATTTGAGCCAAAAGAGACACCAAGGATTTCAATGTCCTCAGAAGCCCAGTTTAGTTCTGGGACAGGGCGTGAAGCCCAACCTTTGTATTTCCCGAACCAGACACTTTTGGATTTCCCTTTCGAGAAATTTACTTTGGAGCCTGATCCAGCTTCAAAATCACGGACTGATTTGAAGGCTTCCTTTACTGAATTATCATCAGTAACACGGATGGTTGTGTCATCCGCATATTGGCTGATTTTAGCCGGTGAAGCGGAGCCAGAAAGTGGTAATCCAGATACAAGATTATTATTCCGGACTGCGTTACCGAGTTGTTCTGCTACCAAACAATACAATAAAGAAGAAAGAGGGCATCCTTGGCGGACCACTCGTTGGAGAAGAAACTTTCTGGAAGAATGGCCGTTATTTAGGACACATGACGACACGTTATTGTAGATTGTTGTGATGAAGCTGATAAAGACCGGTCCAAAATTCATATGCATCATAATTTCCTGAAGGAAATCCCAATTTACACGATCAAAAGCTTTCTCTTGATCAACTTTGATAATTGCTAAGGGAAAATTCTTTTGTTCGGCGTAACAGATTGAATCTCTAACTAGAAAAAGATTATAAAAGATAGTTTTTCCGGGGGACCCAACAGGTTTGGTCCTCATTCAGTATAGAAGGAAGAACGGTTTTAAGACGGTTTGCAAGGGCTTTAGTGCCAATTTTATAATCAACATTAAGGAGAGATATCAGACTCAAATTCTTGAGGTCCAGTTTGTCTCCTTTTTTGAACAAAAGGGATATCAAAGCAAGTCTCATGGACTGGGGGGAGCAAACCAGAGTAAAGAGAGTAATTGAGAACATCAACGAGATCGGAGCCAAGTATTGGCCAGAAAGTTTTATAAAATTCTGAAGGAAGGCCATCAGAGCCGGGCGATTTTTGGCTCTTCAATGAGGACAGAGCATCGTTACATGATTATAAATCATGTTTAATCTCTAAGGAGTCCCTTTCATCAGGCGATAGACGTTTTTCGATTTGGGAAAGAAGAAATTCCTGAGCCGCAAGATCAGGATTCTCTTCGGTGTATAAATTTTCGTAAAACTGAGCAGACTTTTCTAGTATATCCTGAGAGGAGGTAACGGTTCTGCCATCGCATTTTAATGCAGAAATGGCTTTAGAGCTTTGGGGAGATTTTTCCAAAGAGTAAAAGTATTTGGAAGCCTTTTCAAACTCAGTGTAGAAGCGTTCCTTTGAACGAATTCTTGCACCATGAACGAGAGTGTTATCAAGGTCTGTAATGTCAAACTTTGGAGCCTCGATGGCATCTAAAACAGGCCTAGACGGCTTTAAGGCGCTAAGATCCCTGAGCTTCTTTTCTAAACGGGCTCGCATTTGGCGACATTCCCGTGCTAAGCGCTTAGAGAGTTTCATAGCGATATGTTTAATTTTGCGTTTCCCAATATCCCATCAGGCATTTAAATCTCGGAAGTCAATCTTCCGTTGTTGCCAATAGGACCAGAAAGATTTTATTTTATCAACAAAAATGGAATTATCTAAGAGAGAGGTATTAAATTTCCAGACCCCCGGACCCTTTTTCAAAGAGTTCGAGAGTCTAAAAGAGATGCTTGGAGCATCATGATCGGAATAGGGAAAAAACACTATGTGAGAATAACTACAATTACGAAAAATATCTCCAGACATATAAAATTTGTCTAACCGACAAGAAATAGAGCAATCAGGATTTGTCCATGTGAAATTTCGTGTTGACAGATTTAATGTCGAAAACGTCCTTAAAATCGTACGTTAGGTTGAGCAGTTACAAGGCTTTTAATGATGTTATTGCTAGATCGTAGTCTCCACCGTTTTGTCCAAAAGGAGTCTTTGATGCAATTGAAATCTGCACCGAAAACTGTTGGGATACCCCCTTTCAGAACAGCATGTAAGGATTCAAAAAAGTCCTTACGTTGAGAGACATGGTTAGGCACATAAATGTTGCAAAACTGAATATTTGCCTCACCAAAGTCGCATATGAGAATCAAATACCGTCCTGCAAGATCATTGGATTTTGAAATTACTTTAACATTTGATCTGCGGAGAGAAGCATACAAACTCCTGCACTGTGGTTGTTGCCAGGAGACAAAAAAACTTGTCCATCCCATTCCTGTTTTAACTGATCAAGATCAGCAGAGGAAAGGTGCGTTTCTTGCAAGAAAACAACGTCCTGTTTTTGGTTTTGAACCTACTGGAATATGGTCTGACGTTTACAAAAATCCTTCAGACCATGAGTATTTATTGTAATACATTTTAAGTTCATTGTTAGACTATTTTAGTGTCTGGGGATATTTTATTTAATATATTGCTGGGCAATAGTATATACAAACACAGACAAATTGCGAGTATTTTTATGCAACAGTAAGTTAAATCATACTTGGTCCTTCTTACCATTATATGCATTGGTAATACGACCCACTATGGACTTTTCAGACTTCTTTTTTGGTGGACGAGCTGAAGATTTCTTCTTCTCCGTGTTCTCTACAACGCTTCCAACAGTAGAAGAACCAGAAGATTCACCATGGGCACGTTTAGAAGAAGTGCTTGCATCGGACTGGATCCCTTTTTCTTGGAGACTTGCCTGCTTGGAACTTGATGGCTTTGGTGGTGGAGCTGGTTTTCTTGTCGTTTTCCGTGGCTTGCGTTGAGGTTTGGGGTCCTCAGATGGAGTGAAGGTAGGTGTAGGTGTAAGGGTGTTTGGAGGTGGCAATTTGATTTTGGGTGGTGGATTTTTGAATAAGTCTTCAAGCGATTCTTCTTTTTGTGTTGATTGAGAAGAAGAAAAGAGGTTTTGGGATGGGGTGTGGGAAAATTGGTATTTAGGTGCAGGTGGTTGAAAAGTAATGTTTGTGAAAGGATTTGGAGGGACTAGGGCTGAAGGCTCAGATGGAGTGGGTTGCTCTTCAGTATTAGATGCTAGAGGAGCACTTTCTGATGGGGTTGCATCATCTTCTTCATCGCTATCTTCGTCATCACCATCTTCTTCATCATCGTCTCCTTCATCATCGTCTGCAACATTGCCATCATCTTTCTCATCATCTTCATTTACATTATCCTCATCGACTTCAGCTTCTTCCTCCTCAACTTCTTCTTCACCTTCTTGTCTCTGTTGAGAGTTGAAATCGGCGATAATGTCATCCAATCCATCATCATTTGGTATCCATTCAAAGCACTCAACTATATCATGCTGTGTGGAACCACAGATGGCACAGGCTCTATTGATGGGACATGAGATTATTGTGTGATCCATTTGACCACAGTTGAAGCAACGGGAGTGTTGACACTGGTTGGCGCTGTGGCCGGGTTGGTCGCATTTCCGACATGTTTCCAGCTGACCATGATAGCGGACACGAAAGGATTCATTCCCAAAATGAATGAAAGATGGAATACACTTTCGGATATTCATGCGAAGATGCCTTGCTCCATTTTCACATGTTGGCATTGCAGGATGGTGGCCTCTGCGTATACTGAGAACTTTGCCATACTTCGACAGTTTCCTTACTATAGCTTTATTAGGTAGCTCGAAAGGAACATTATATACACTCACAAATGCAATGGTTACTGCAGGGTCGAATATTCCAAGGCTCGCCAGACTTAATTTTCACAGAGGAAAACTTTAACATTTTCTGCTTTTCTTCCGGCTTGCTTGTAGTAATCAAAATGTCGCCATTGGTGCTCTTTGCCAGAGAGATTGGGCGGATCTCAAGACTTTCTCGCAAATTTCATACAATTTTGTGGGATTAGCATTGCATCCATTAGGTATTTGTAAAGAAACAGAACCAGGCCTTTTGAGCCTCGCAAATGCACCATTTGTAAAGGTGTGAGTGTTTACAGCACTATTAACAGCAATATTGTTACCAGCGGCTGACTTTGGGGCAGCTGCAGTAGCATAAGACATGATAAATTAACATTATGAACTTTCAAAATGTGTCTCCCACACTAAAAATTTTCTTCGTTACCACAATAGTTTTGATCAAGTAAAAGAATCTTGCCAATGTCCAGAGTTCGCTGCCTGCCAATCAAGAGGCGCCAGGCTATTTATATCCCAGACTTTTTCACCTTTGCACCCAAAAAACAATGGGTGCGCTCCACAGTTTCCTGTCGTGGCTCAAACGGGTAGAGCTTAGCTAAAAGGCCCAGAAGTGATAATGAACTCGTCTTTGCTTCTCGCCGTCTCCACACGTGTTGCAATCACACATGGGTGCAGGACAGCGACAGGGAATTGCCATTCGGTGTGCAATACCTGGCTACGTCGGTTGAAAAGAAGGACTGCAATTGCAAAAAGTGAAGCCTACAACACCAGGTGTTCCCAGGCGGTCAACCATCCAGGTACTGACCTGGCCCTACCATGCTTGACTGCGGTGATCGGACGAGAACCGGTGTATTCATGGTGGTATGGTCGTAGGCGAAAGCTAGAGGGCCGAATGTGCATGACACTACAGGCTAGAGACACATACATGTGCACATGCACATGTACGTATACCCTTTCATACACACGAAGTGGGTCCATGGGGATAGATGTTGGTGGGTGTGCAGTGCTGCTGAGAAGGTGCGGTGAGGACTCTGGCCAGTTGGAACAGCAGGTGTTGCATTCGTGGAAGACCAGCTTGCTCTTTAATAGTGTTGCAAAGGATGGGCTTCTGGTTGCGGCTGTACGAATGTGGGAAATGTTCGTGCATCTTCCGGCATCTGGAGCGGAAGATGTGGAACACGGCAAACAGTTGGTAACTTGCACACTCTTTGTAGAGTGAGGGAATATTTTTGTGTAGAGATGCCTGGTAACTGGCAAGTCATGGTGGTGTGCTGACATATGTGCAGAAATTGACATTAGTACTATTGGAAGGGGACTAGCGCGAACGCAGGTCCCCACTACCAGAAATTGTATGGTCGAGTTACCAACGTTTGCGGTAATCGCAGGGGTCAGCCAAACCGAACCGCAATGGAAAGGCCTCCCCCTGGAAGAATCTCTTTGTTGATCAATTTTTTTTTGAGCTAGGCACATGCCTACGCCCGTTTAATTGTATCTCAAAACTCAACATATTTACAGGTTAAAATAATTTAAATTAAATAAGGTTTCAAATTGTTCATATCAAATGTTCGTTTATATTGTTTATTGAAATTTGTTCATTGTTTATAAATATTATTCGAGTGTCCAATTTTAACTAAATTACTCTAAACTACAACTAAATATTCAAATTAACTTATGACAACAACAACAACAAAAACTATAACTACAACTAATTTAATAAATTACCTACTTAATAACTACAATAAACGAATGAAAAACTACAAGTAATGAAATTAATAACTTACTTAACTACAATTAATTACTAAATAAACTAAACCCAATACTATAAAATTTTAATGTAAAACCAAATTAATAACTACAACTTATTAAATATTTATTAAACTACAATTGAAATTACCAAATTCTAAATTAACAAAATTCAAGCGTTGAAACAAATTAATGAAGGAATAATTTTGCAAATTTTTATCTCCGGGGGCTATTCAGGAAAACGGGCATTAGGTCAAGGGCCTTGTACGAACGTCGAAATCGGTCATCAAGTGTTGTCAAAGAAAACGTGAATACAACGAAATAACAACAGTATTCATAAAATAATCACGTTTGCCCATAGATATGACCGTGCTCTATTTTTAAAGATTTTACAAATTTTTATCTCCGGGGCTATTCAGGAGAACGGGCATTAGGTCAAGGGCCTTGTATGAACGCCGGAAATCGGTCATCAAGTGACGCCAAAGATAATGCGAATACAACGAAATAACAACAGTATTCATAAAATAATCAAGTTTGCCTATAGATATGACCATGCTCTATCTTTTAAAGATTTTTGCAAATTTTATCTCCGGAGGGCTAGTCAGAAACGGGCATTAGGTCAAGGGCCATGTACTAACGTCGGAGATCGGTCATCAAGTGACGTTAAAGATAATGCGAATACAACGAAATAACAACAGTATTCATAAAAATAATCAAGTTTGCCTATAGATATGACCATGCTCTATCTTTTAAAGATTTTTGCAAATTTTATCTCCGGAGGGCTAGTCAGGAAACGGGCATTAGGTCAAGGGCCATGTAACGTCCGGAGATCAGTCATCAAGTGACGTTAAAGATAATGCGAATACAACGAAATAACAACAGTATTATTAAAATAATAAAGTTTGCCCATAGATATGACCATGCTCTTTTTTTAAAGATTTTTGCAATTTTTTTTCTGCGGGGGGCTAGTCAGGAAAATGGGCATTAGGCCAACAGCCATGTATGCACATCGGAGATCGGTCATCAAGTGACGTTAGAGATAATGCGAATACAACGAAATAACAACAGTATTATTAAAATAATCAAGTTTGCCCATAGATATGACCATGCTCTTTTTTTAAAGATTTTTGCAATTTTTTTTCTGCGGGGGGCTAGTAAGGAAAACGGGCATTAAGTCAAGGGCCTTGTACGAACATCGGAAATCGGTCATCACATGACTTCATAGATAACGCAAGTACAGCTATATAACAACAGTATTAATAAAAATAATCAAGTTTGCCCATAGATATGACCATGCTCTATTTCTTAAAGATTTTTGCAAATGTTTACCTCCAGGGGGCTAGTCAGGAAAAGGGGCATTAGGTGAAGGGCCTTGTACGCAAAAAAACATACCGAAAGAAGTAAAATACAAAGAGTTTTCCTGAAAAACATCAAACGTTTACAAGCGACCAAAGAACAAGGCCAAAGCGAGTCGGAAGAGGATTCTTCTGACTGTGAAGGTGTTAGCATGCCTGAAGAAAGCTGGAGTAAGCCGTCTACTCCGCAAGCCATGCCACAGAAAACGTGGGATTGGTAAGTATCAAAAGCCACCAAGCAACCCATCAATTTCGACCCTGTAGAAAGGAATTCCTCAAAGGCTGCGACTGGAATCAGTAATGCCGATGCAGTTCACTCCTCCACCCCACTGCCGTCAAATTACATAAGTGAAAAGGCCACTTATAGCTCTGGGGCATTCAAAAATTCAAAAGGTCATGCAGCCGGAGATTGTGATGAAGATGCCATCCTCCTTCAAAGTTTGTAATGAGAAGATAAGAAATATGTGGAGCTCCATGAATGAAACAGAGAAATCAATATATGAAAATAACAAGAATGAAAACTGTATCAGTGGGGACAATAGTAAAGCTCAGAGTTGGGTTGAATGTGACATGTGACCGTTGGAACCACACCAAGTGTCTTGGGATAAGCGAGGTGATGGCCCACGAGATGCTATTTATGCATTGCAATGAATGCATCCAAGGAATCTTTCTAGTGCAAATTACCTTTCCTATTCAAATTTAGCAGCTAATCTGTGTGAAGAAAGTATTGAAGAAATATTTGCAGAAATAAAGTGAAAGGGTGGCACTGCCATTCCATTGAGATTAGCAAAGGATGAGAATAGATTTGGTAATACACGTCATTGTCGGAAACCAGTGTTGCTATGCTGTGGTGAAAGGAATATTTTACTTTGTCTTCATCTGAAGGTTTGAAATTAGCAAAAACACTGGGCCACCTTTTTTTATTTTCTTAAAAATATTTTTTTCATTACAGCATGAAGGTGCTTCGATTTTTCACCACCACCCTCCAGTTGTTGACATAATGATTTCAACTGTTTGCTTTCTCTTTGATTATCAAAAAATTACTTGATAATCAACATTAGTAGCAATATCATGTGCTAAGCGTCCTTGTGGAAATGGAGATTGCCATAAAACACATGTAGAATTCGATTTATGATGAGAAGCTTTTGTAAACAAAGCAGCTACTTCTTTATTATCTTTCATTTTACTCATCAAATCATCCATTATAACAATACAATTTGCTGCTTTATTAAGTTTATTTACATCTATTCCTTTTATAAATTCAAAACGGTTCATAAAAAGATCTGGTTCGATGTGACCCGGTCACGGTTTGGTTTTACCACTGCCTTTTAAACCTGCATGCTTTGGTTTGTTATACAGCTCACTTGGCTTGGGGGTAAACTGCATGAACAAAACTATATGCTGTTTTCTTCGCTGCTCATTCCATCGGAACCACTTGGGGGGCTCGACATAGAAATGCTCAAAGGCAGGCGCAAGCTTATATTTGCCATGTCCATAAATAGCCCGGACAGCCTCTCTATTGTACGACTTTGTCCACTGTTCGAGGGCTTTGCTAATTTGGCAAACTTCCCTTCTTCAATTTTCTTTTTCTGCAATTTGTGCAGGACTTCAAGCCGATTGTTGTAAAATGAATTCTAGAGTGTCTAGAGGTGATGTGATGATAGACTCTATAAACAAAGTAATTCGTTTCTTTTTGAACCAATCATAGAATCCAGGTAGCATAGTATTCCATGTTTTGTTTAAAGTGGCAAATTTTGCTTCCAAGTCATATTCATCATCTGCATCAACCAAACCAGCTTGAAAACTTTAAAGGAGAACTGAAACGTCAAAATTATTTTTCGATATAATGCAGAAAAAAGTACGCTGAATTCATTCATGAAGGTTTCGTTGCAAAATAATTTGTTTATTTTGACGCAATTCCTGTTTTCGCAAACAGGAATTGTCGTTAAACATGCCCGAGAATTATCGCAGACAGTCGGGCCCTTTCGTGATTTGAGCTTCTGACGTCACAAATACCATGTCTGAATGACAAGCTTATTAGTTTAGTTTGTGTTTCTTGCGTGAAATACACAAAATGGTTGGTTGCTCAGCATATAATTGTACTGGAAAATGGAAATCTCTTTTTTACTTTTCCTAACGATCCTGCATTGCGGGGACATGAAGCGATCAAATTTTAAACTGAGCACCGGTTCTAGACTTTGCCAAACTCATTTTAAGCCGGATTGTTTCGAGAGAAATCCTGAATTGATGGAGATAACTGGAGTTCGTTTTAAATTAAAATTAAAAGCAGATGCAGTTCCAACTGAATTCGATTTCTAGTCACCAAAAATGAAAGGGCTGGTGAAAGGAAAGACAACTTTTTTGGCCAGCAAATTCAAGACGCGCTTGGAGCCAAGGCTAAGTCCGAAAAAGAAAGTGCACGCTTCTGGTGGTGCATTTGCGAAACGAGCACGTCGTGAAGTAAGTGTAACTTTGTTTTTATGCATGAATTAGTTTTTAATTCGAATAACGAAAATTTGAACATCTGGAAGACTACTCAGAAGACTCTATAATATACACACCCGTATTGTCTTTAAACTTTCTTATAGCAACAGATTATTCCTGGATTAGAAAGACAGACTATGGGAAAGACAAGTCACTTCTCTCAAAATTGCCAAGACGGCCAGGGCATGTGGTGGGTAGCTCCTCTAGGGGTGACGCAATATACTAGTTGCCGGCTTTTACGTCAGAGATTTTCAGGCAGTTTATTCTCAAATTATTTAAATTTTCGGAAAGTCATCCACAGCACTCAACATCGCCATTCGAAGTTTAAAATTGTTCAGCCATTTCAACTACATTACAATTAGAAAACTGCGTTTGATCTACGCCCCTTGTAGCAAGCCCAAATGAACTTTCAATTTCTTCATCTATATAAACTTATAGCCTATATGTGTTGTTTTATTTCTGTTGCATAGGTAATATCAAAATTATTGGAAGAACATTGCTCTACCAATGACGGTCAACCTGAGACACTTGCAGAGCCGCTTACAAAGGAGATTGGTTGTGATCCAATGTGTTTTGAAGAATTGAGACCAATACAGATGACAGTATTTCACACAGACAGAAAACAGAGGCCAGCTGCATTCCAGATCTACACAGACGGTAATGATTGGAGTACGTACACCTACTGAAACAGCCAAAACAAATGAATCAACTGAAACAGCTGAAACAAGAAAGTCAAATAAATGTTGCAAAAATGATCATCAATTCTCTAAGAATCTTTAAAATTGTATCAACTAAGTCCAAACTTATGAAATTCTTTTCCATTAACAGCTGAACAAGTGGTATCAGACGCAAGAACAATGTTAGATGTCTCAGTTGGTTGTAACTTCAAATGTACATGTTTGTCACTTGAGAATTCAAGTTACATTGATGAACAGCCTCCTCCTTCACCAAGTACTGAAAGTCAAGAAAGTTCCGACGATTATGTACCATCTGAGTCAACATCCAGCTTATCTGATTCTGCTTCTGACAATGATACCAGTCCTTCTTTCCAAAGAAAATTTTTTGTGTTTGAGTCTTGTCTTCTGCAGTTGTTCACAATATGTGGCATATGTGCCAGTCTGTTCACAGATGTATCAACCAGTATCATTGGATCAATGGTCAAAGTGAAAGCAATTTGCACAGAAGGCCATGTAAGAACCTGGTGTACTCAGCCAATGATTGGTTATATGCCAATGGGAAACTTTGTCATAGCAGCAAATACCTTACTTTCCGGATGTCAACCAGCTAAAATATTTCTATTTCTGAGTAATATGCAGTCACCCTGTTTTGGTGAGAGAACATACCACCTCATTCAAAAAATGTATTTGGTCCCTTCGATTCTGGAACATTGGAAATATGTACAAGACCAGCTTCTGAATGGTTGCTCAAAGATAAGTATACTGGACGGAGATGCTCGAATGGATTCCCCAGGTTATTCAGCAAAGTATGGGACATATTCTTTGATGGACCTGCAATCGAATAAAATAATTAGCGTTCAAACATTACAGGTAAGACATTTTGAGTGACAATCTTTATTCTTAGAGAAAATTTTTTGTAAATCTAAGCACACAATTTGCTACCTAGACTGTCGCTGTCGCAAGTCACTCATGCTATGGTGGTGGTGAAAGGTTGAATAAATAAGGCAGAACATACAATGCTTGAGGTATAATAAAAGTTGATGTGTGGAATGTGAGAGACGGATTGCCAAGACATCCACATGTTGCTGCATTGCTGTTGGCAAGACAATGACGACAGACAGAGATGTTGGATAGTGGAAGGTTTACTGTGTTGCTTGTTTTATATTTACACTTCAAGATGAGGGGTGGGCCATCCGTGGCGGCACTGCAATACCAGGACAACCTGTGTCAGGGGTGAAGCAAGCTTCAGACCCACAGACCAATTCCAAAAATCAATTTAATATTTTAGCACCCTTGGGTGCATATCAGATATTAAGCTGATAAGAACAGATACTTTTTTTTTAATTTTATATTATTTGGAGGTGCCCCCTGTTAAGCAGTAGGTACACCTCCAGGCCCCCCATAGACATGGCAGAGGCAGGTTTACAAGAAATCGGATTAATTACAGTGATACAAAGTAAATGGGGCTCTAATAACATTTCTAAGCTTTGAATTCCATCCATACATTTCTACAATAATCTCAAATACGATTTTTTCTTGAATAACTACACTTTCGACAGTTGACGACCCAGAAGATGAGTCATCATGGACTCTTTTTGATGATGTTGTGCTACTTTCTGATATGTTTCCTGTATCTTGATCGTTGTTGGCTTCAGGGATGCTTTCCGTAGGTTTGGATGGTTGATATTTCTTTGGTCTTGTGGACTTTCGGGAGGATATTTGAGGCTTCGGTGGAATTTCAGGTTTTTGTTGCTCGGTAGTTGCTGTCTTTGAAGAGTCCAAATGGATTTTTGGAGGAGGTTTGGCGAATAGTTTTTCTAGGTCTGGGAGAGAAGGTAGAAGGATGTTTGCTTTGTTCGGGAAAGAAAAGGTGAACTGTTTTGGTGGGGTGTTGAAGGCAACATTGGCAAATGGGTTTGGAAGTAAGGAGCCTGACTGCTGAGTGGGTGTGTTAAATAAGGAGGCTGATGTTTCCATAGATGGTGTGGGTTCGTCTTCACTATCTGAAACCTTTGTGCTTTGACTTTCTAGAATTTCACCTTCTTCCAATTCTTCAGTTGCCTCAATTTCTTCCGCGACATTTCTCTGTTCTTCTTCTTCATCACCGGCTTCTGCATTTCTTTGTTCTTCCCCTTCTGCTTTTCCTTCGTCATCTTCATTCTCATTTTCTGTCTCAACCTCTTCCCCTAGATCTCCATCGTTTGTTTTTGCTTCTTCCACATTGGACTCGCAGAAAGTATCATAAATGATTTTGTCATCATTTGGTAGCCATTCAGCTCAATCAGATATGTGGTGTTGAAATGAGCCACATATCGCACACATGGGATTTTGCTCGCAAGTGTTGACTGTGTGGTCAAGTTCTCCACAGTTGAAGCATCTGGATCTTTGACACTGACTGGCGGTGTGGCTGGGTCTATCACACTTTCGGCAGGTCATTGGCTGTCCATCATATCTGACCGAGAACGAGTCACTTCCAAAATGGATGAAAGATGGTATGCAATGGCGAAGGTGCATTCGCAGGTGAAATGCTCCGTTTTCACAACCTTGCATTGCAGCATGATGTCCTCTGCAGATGCTAAGGACTCTTCCATATCTCTTGAGTTTGCGGGTGATGGCATCGTCGTGAAGTTCGAATGGAACATTGTAAACGTTCACAAAGGCCGTAGTATTTGATGGATCCGAAATTGCTAGAGCATCCCCACTTTTAAGCTTCAGTGTGGCAAATTTTAGAATTTTGTCTTTATCTCGGGACTAGAAACGGTTACCATGATATTCGCATTCGTATTCTTTGCCAAAGAGACTGGGGCTCTTTACAGAGGTCGAAAACCTCTTTAGGATCCACTTGTAGGCCACTTGGTACTCTGAGAGATACTGTTGTTGGACGTTTAAGACGCGCAAAATGCACCAGTTGGTAAAAACGCCTTTGAACTGGAGCTGGTCTATTGGCATTGTTACCTTGAATTGAAGCAGCAGCAGCTGAATACATGATAGAGGAGGAAAAAAAATCCAATTACCACAATAGATGCGATGAGCCAAGATGTGATTACCACAATAGATTTGATCAAGTAAAATTTTGATTTCCCATGTGTGCTTTGATGATCCAAAGGACACAAAGTCCACCTGCTGCCAATCAATGGCCGCCAGGCTATATATAGCCCAGACAAATTCACCTTTGCACCCAGAGAACAATGGGTGAGCTCCTCAGTTTCCGGTTGCAATGCAATCGAAAAGGGCTTCGCCGTAGATCTTAGCCAAAAGGCGAGAAGCGATAACGAACTAGTCTTTGCTTCTCGCGGCATCTCCACACGTGTTGCAATCACATGTGAGTGCAGGACAGGACACGGAATTGCCAGTCGGTATGCAATACCTGGCTACGTCGGTTGAAAAGAAGGACTGCAATTGCAAAAAGTGAAGCCTACAACACCAGGTGTTCCCAGGCGGTCACCCATCCAGGTACTGACCTGGCCCGACCATGCTTGACTGTGGTGATTGGACGAGAACCGGTGTATTCATGGTGGTTTGGTCGTAGGCGAAAGCTAGAGGGCCGAATGTGCATGACACTACAGGCTAGAGACGCATACATGTGCATATGCACATGTACGTATACTCTTTGATACACACGAAGTAGGTGGATGGGGATAGATGTTGGTGGGTGGGCAGTGCTGCTGAGAAGGTGCAGTGAGGACTCTGGCCAGTTGGAACAGCGGGGGTGGCATTCGTAGAAGCCCAGCTTGCTCTTTAATAGTGATGCAAAGGATGGGCTTCCGTTGCGGCTGTATGAATGTGGGAAATGTTGGTGCATCTTCCCACATCTGGAGCGGAAGATGTGGAACACGGCAAACAGTCACTAACTTGCACACTCTTTGTAGAGTGAGGCAATTTTTGTGGAGAGATGCCTGGTAACTGGCAAGTCGTGGTGGTGTGCTGACATGTGTGCAGAAATTGACATTAGTACTATTGGAAGGGGACTAGCGCGAACGCAGGTCCCCACTACAAGAAATTGTACGGTCGAGTTACCACATTTGCGGTAATCGCAGGGGTCAGCCAAACCAAACTTCAATGGAAAGGCCTTGCCCTGAAAGAATCTCCTTGTTGATCAAGATGTCTTCCCCGTCAGGTAAGTATGCAGATTTTTCTTGCAGAGGGAGTGTCGTTCAAGAACTTCTCATTTCAAATGTGGTACATCGGCAACACACCACAAGTGAGAGCGTGGCACTTCCATTCGGCTGAGACTGGCATAGGATGAGAAGAGATTTGGTTGGACCCTTTGCTGTCGCAAGTCACTCATGCTATGGTGGTGGTGAAAGGTAGAATAAATAAGGCAGAACATACAATGCTTGAGGCATAATCAAAGTTGATGTGTGGAAGGTGAGAGACGGATTGACAAGACATCCGCATGTTGCTGCATTGCTGTTGACAAGACAATGACGACAAACAGAGATGTTGGATAGTGGAAGGTTTACTGTGTTGCTTGTTTTATATTTACACTTCAAGATGAGGGGGTGGGCCATCCATGGCGGCACTGTAATACCAGGACAACCCGTGTGCGGGGGTGAAGCAAGCTTCAGACCCATGGACCAATTCCAAAAATCAGTTTAATATTTGAGCACCCTTGGGTGCATATCAGATATTAAGCTGATAAGAACAGATACTTTTTTTTCATTTTATATTATTTGGAGGTGCCCCCTGTTAAGCAGAAGATACACCTCCAGGCCCCCATAGACATGGCAAGGGCAGTGTACATACAATCAGATTAATTACAATGATACTAAAATTTTATTGATCGAAACTAATTAATTACAATTATACTGTATTAATTCCATATCATACCGTTATGAAGCACATTGAATCAGATATAATTGTCAATCTTACTTCATACAATAATAATTAAAATCTCGTAGTATTGTTCGTGTGATAATTGAACTACTTGAAATGATTAAAATTAAATGTTAAATTGAATTGAATTATTTTCACGCTTGCAATTAAACTATTTACAGTGAAAGCCTTGAGAGACTTTCCTCCATCGATTGATATCCTGTTAAAGGCTATCGTGATTCGATCTCTGATTGCTTTTCTGATTTCGAGGATAATTTGCTTACTACATTGAAATTTCTTATTGTAAACAGTTTTGCATCTGCTATTCCAGATATGATAACAAATTAATTTTATTAGATACAATAAAAGAGGTTTACAATGAAAACTTACAGAGGTGGGAAGGATGCGCAAGAAAACAGTTTCTGTTGTCAAATCGAAACTGTTTGTGCCGAGAGATTGCAATATTTCTTTAAAATTAATCCAAGTCTCTATAGCAACAGGGCATTCCAAAAAACACATGCTCTATGGTTTCAGCTTTTTTTTGCAGCGTTTACATAGACCATCGGTTTTAAGGCCCCAGGATTTGAGATAATCTAAAGTTTTCAAAACGCGATGGGTAGTTTTCCAGGAAACATCATTTTTGTATCCTTTAGATAGGCCGTGAAGAGAGGTGGACCAAATAATATTCCAAGGGAGGTTGCATGATCGGACAACGATCTCCCAGGTTTGTTGAGATCGTGGTTCAATCTGCAACCTGTTTAATATGAGTTTATATAAGTTACGTACATTTAAGCTATGAGAATTTAATGATTTTATGTCCGCACTAGGTTTATTTACAAGCGACAACAAAATATCATAGAGGGGAGAGCTATATAGTGAATCTGGAGTGTTATTACTTCTAAGGAAGGACCATAAGGTAGAGTATTTTGAAAGACTGCGAGCAATCCAATAGCGAGCAAGGGAAATCCATTTAACAGTTGCTCCTTTATCGCAAATTGTGTGTAAGAAGCGCAGAAGGAGGGCTTGATTCTTCAGCCCTCCTTATCTCGGGGTTGGTAGATGACTTCTCGTTTGACGAGTTCGTTTCTAGAAGACCATAAGAAGTTAAATACAAGGGTATAGATTTTTGTTAGGATGTTAGGGGGAATAGGATAGACAGTAGAGAGGTAAATAAGACCGGAAAGACCAAGTGTATTAATGATCATTACTTTTCCATGTAATGATAGAGAGCAATTTGACCAAGCAAGGAGACGTTGTTCCAGTTTGTTGACACGCTTAGTAAAAGCATCATTAATTGCCTTATTTGAGCCAAAAGAGACACCAAGGATTTCAATGTCCTCAGAAGCCCAGTTTAGTTCTGGGACAGGGCGTGAAGCCCAACCTTTGTATTTCCCGAACCAGACACTTTTGGATTTCCCTTTCGAGAAATTTACTTTGAGCCTGATCCAGCTTCAAAATCACGGACTGATTTGAAGGCTTCCTTTACTGAATTATCATCAGTAACACGGATGGTTGTGTCATCCGCATATTGGCTGATTTTAGCCGGTGAAGCGGAGCCAGAAAGTGGTAATCCAGATACAAGATTATTATTCCGGACTGCGTTACCGAGTTGTTCTGCTACCAAACAATACAATAAAGAAGAAAGAGGGCATCCTTGGCGGACCACTCGTTGGAGAAGAAACTTTCTGGAAGAATGGCCGTTATTTAGGACACATGACGACACGTTATTGTAGATTGTTGTGATGAAGCTGATAAAGACCGGTCCAAAATTCATATGCATCATAATTTCCTGAAGGAAATCCCAATTTACACGATCAAAAGCTTTCTCTTGATCAACTTTGATAATTGCTAAGGGAAAATTCTTTTGTTCGGCGTAACAGATTGAATCTCTAACTAGAAAAAGATTATAAAAGATAGTTTTTCCGGGGACCCAACAGGTTTGGTCCTCATTCAGTATAGAAGGAAGAACGGTTTTAAGACGGTTTGCAAGGGCTTTAGTGCCAATTTTATAATCAACATTAAGGAGAGATATCAGACTCAAATTCTTGAGGTCCAGTTTGTCTCCTTTTTTGAACAAAAGGGATATCAAAGCAAGTCTCATGGACTGGGGGAGCAAACCAGAGTAAAGAGAGTAATTGAGAACATCAACGAGATCGGAGCCAAGTATTGGCCAGAAAGTTTTATAAAATTCTGAAGGAAGGCCATCAGAGCCGGGCGATTTTTGGCTCTTCAATGAGGACAGAGCATCGTTACATGATTATAAATCATGTTTAATCTCTAAGGAGTCCCTTTCATCAGGCGATAGACGTTTTTCGATTTGGGAAAGAAGAAATTCCTGAGCCGCAAGATCAGGATTCTCTTCGGTGTATAAATTTTCGTAAAACTGAGCAGACTTTTCTAGTATATCCTGAGAGGAGGTAACGGTTCTGCCATCGCATTTTAATGCAGAAATGGCTTTAGAGCTTTGGGGAGATTTTTCCAAAGAGTAAAAGTATTTGGAAGCCTTTTCAAACTCAGTGTAGAAGCGTTCCTTTGAACGAATTCTTGCACCATGAACGAGAGTGTTATCAAGGTCTGTAATGTCAAACTTTGGAGCCTCGATGGCATCTAAAACAGGCCTAGACGGCTTTAAGGCGCTAAGATCCCTGAGCTTCTTTTCTAAACGGGCTCGCATTTGGCGACATTCCCGTGCTAAGCGCTTAGAGAGTTTCATAGCGATATGTTTAATTTTGCGTTTCCCAATATCCCATCAGGCATTTAAATCTCGGAAGTCAATCTTCCGTTGTTGCCAATAGGACCAGAAAGATTTTATTTTATCAACAAAAATGGAATTATCTAAGAGAGAGGTATTAAATTTCCAGACCCCCGGACCCTTTTTCAAAGAGTTCGAGAGTCTAAAAGAGATGCTTGGAGCATCATGATCGGAATAGGGAAAAAACACTATGTGAGAATAACTACAATTACGAAAAATATCTCCAGACATATAAAATTTGTCTAACCGACAAGAAATAGAGCAATCAGGATTTGTCCATGTGAAATTTCGTGTTGACAGATTTAATGTCGAAAACGTCCTTAAAATCGTACGTTAGGTTGAGCAGTTACAAGGCTTTTAATGATGTTATTGCTAGATCGTAGTCTCCACCGTTTTGTCCAAAAGGAGTCTTTGATGCAATTGAAATCTGCACCGAAAACTGTTGGGATACCCCCTTTCAGAACAGCATGTAAGGATTCAAAAAAGTCCTTACGTTGAGAGACATGGTTAGGCACATAAATGTTGCAAAACTGAATATTTGCCTCACCAAAGTCGCATATGAGAATCAAATACCGTCCTGCAAGATCATTGGATTTTGAAATTACTTTAACATTTGATCTGCGGAGAGAAGCATACAAACTCCTGCACTGTGGTTGTTGCCAGGAGACAAAAAAACTTGTCCATCCCATTCCTGTTTTAACTGATCAAGATCAGCAGAGGAAAGGTGCGTTTCTTGCAAGAAAACAACGTCCTGTTTTTGGTTTTGAACCTACTGGAATATGGTCTGACGTTTACAAAAATCCTTCAGACCATGAGTATTTATTGTAATACATTTTAAGTTCATTGTTAGACTATTTTAGTGTCTGGGGATATTTTATTTAATATATTGCTGGGCAATAGTATATACAAACACAGACAAATTGCGAGTATTTTATGCAACAGTAAGTTAAATCATACTTGGTCCTTCTTACCATTATATGCATTGGTAATACGACCCACTATGGACTTTTCAGACTTCTTTTTTGGTGGACGAGCTGAAGATTTCTTCTTCTCCGTGTTCTCTACAACGCTTCCAACAGTAGAAGAACCAGAAGATTCACCATGGGCACGTTTAGAAGAAGTGCTTGCATCGGACTGGATCCCTTTTTCTTGGAGACTTGCCTGCTTGGAACTTGATGGCTTTGGTGGTGGAGCTGGTTTTCTTGTCGTTTTCCGTGGCTTGCGTTGAGGTTTGGGGTCCTCAGATGGAGTGAAGGTAGGTGTAGGTGTAAGGGTGTTTGGAGGTGGCAATTTGATTTTGGGTGGTGGATTTTTGAATAAGTCTTCAAGCGATTCTTCTTTTTGTGTTGATTGAGAAGAAGAAAAGAGGTTTTGGGATGGGGTGTGGGAAAATTGGTATTTAGGTGCAGGTGGTTGAAAAGTAATGTTTGTGAAAGGATTTGGAGGGACTAGGGCTGAAGGCTCAGATGGAGTGGGTTGCTCTTCAGTATTAGATGCTAGAGGAGCACTTTCTGATGGGGTTGCATCATCTTCTTCATCGCTATCTTCGTCATCACCATCTTCTTCATCATCGTCTCCTTCATCATCGTCTGCAACATTGCCATCATCTTTCTCATCATCTTCATTTACATTATCCTCATCGACTTCAGCTTCTTCCTCCTCAACTTCTTCTTCACCTTCTTGTCTCTGTTGAGAGTTGAAATCGGCGATAATGTCATCCAATCCATCATCATTTGGTATCCATTCAAAGCACTCAACTATATCATGCTGTGTGGAACCACAGATGGCACAGGCTCTATTGATGGGACATGAGATTATTGTGTGATCCATTTGACCACAGTTGAAGCAACGGGAGTGTTGACACTGGTTGGCGCTGTGGCCGGGTTGGTCGCATTTCGACATGTTTCCAGCTGACCATGATAGCGGACACGAAAGGATTCATTCCCAAAATGAATGAAAGATGGAATACACTTTCGGATATTCATGCGAAGATGCCTTGCTCCATTTTCACATGTTGGCATTGCAGGATGGTGGCCTCTGCGTATACTGAGAACTTTGCCATACTTCGACAGTTTCCTTACTATAGCTTTATTAGGTAGCTCGAAAGGAACATTATATACACTCACAAATGCAATGGTTACTGCAGGGTCGAATATTCCAAGGCTCGCCAGACTTAATTTTCACAGAGGAAAACTTTAACATTTTCTGCTTTTCTTCCGGCTTGCTTGTAGTAATCAAAATGTCGCCATTGGTGCTCTTTGCCAGAGAGATTGGGCGGATCTCAAGACTTTCTCGCAAATTTCATACAATTTTGTGGGATTAGCATTGCATCCATTAGGTATTTGTAAAGAAACAGAACCAGGCCTTTTGAGCCTCGCAAATGCACCATTTGTAAAGGTGTGAGTGTTTACAGCACTATTAACAGCAATATTGTTACCAGCGGCTGACTTTGGGGCAGCTGCAGTAGCATAAGACATGATAAATTAACATTATGAACTTTCAAAATGTGTCTCCCACACTAAAAATTTTCTTCGTTACCACAATAGTTTTGATCAAGTAAAAGAATCTTGCCAATGTCCAGAGTTCGCTGCCTGCCAATCAAGAGGCGCCAGGCTATTTATATCCCAGACTTTTTCACCTTTGCACCCAAAAAACAATGGGTGCGCTCCACAGTTTCCTGTCGTGGCTCAAACGGGTAGAGCTTAGCTAAAAGGCCCAGAAGTGATAATGAACTCGTCTTTGCTTCTCGCCGCGTCTCCACACGTGTTGCAATCACACATGGGTGCAGGACAGCGACAGGGAATTGCCATTCGGTGTGCAATACCTGGCTACGTCGGTTGAAAAGAAGGACTGCAATTGCAAAAAGTGAAGCCTACAACACCAGGTGTTCCCAGGCGGTCAACCATCCAGGTACTGACCTGGCCCTACCATGCTTGACTGCGGTGATCGGACGAGAACCGGTGTATTCATGGTGGTATGGTCGTAGGCGAAAGCTAGAGGGCCGAATGTGCATGACACTACAGGCTAGAGACACATACATGTGCACATGCACATGTCGTATACCCTTTCATACACACGAAGTGGGTCCATGGGGATAGATGTTGGTGGGTGTGCAGTGCTGCTGAGAAGGTGCGGTGAGGACTCTGGCCAGTTGGAACAGCAGGTGTTGCATTCGTGGAAGACCAGCTTGCTCTTTAATAGTGTTGCAAAGGATGGGCTTCTGGTTGCGGCTGTACGAATGTGGAATGTTCGTGCATCTTCCGCATCTGGAGCGGAAGATGTGGAACACGGCAAACAGTTGGTAACTTGCACACTCTTTGTAGAGTGAGGGAATATTTTGTGTAGAGATGCCTGGTAACTGGCAAGTCATGGTGGTGTGCTGACATATGTGCAGAAATTGACATTAGTACTATTGAAGGGGACTAGCGAACGCAGGTCCCCACTACCAGAAATTGTATGGTCGAGTTACCAACGCTTATGTAATCGCAGGGGTCAGCCAAACCGAACCGCAATGGAAAGGCCTCCCCCTGGAAGAATCTCTTTGTTGATCAATTTTTTTTTGAGCTAGGCACATGCCTACGCCCGTTTAATTGTATCTCAAAACTCAACATATTTACAGGTTAAAATAATTTAAATTAAATAAGGTTTCAAATTGTTCATATCAAATGTTCGTTTATATTGTTTATTGAAATTTGTTCATTGTTTATAAATATTATTCGAGTGTCCAATTTTAACTAAATTACTCTAAACTACAACTAAATATTCAAATTAACTTATGACAACAACAACAACAAAAACTATAACTACAACTAATTTAATAAATTACCTACTTAATAACTACAATAAACGAATGAAAAAACTACAAGTAATGAAATTAATAACTTACTTAACTACAATTAATTACTAAATAAACTAAACCCAATACTATAAAATTTTAATGTAAAAACCAAATTAATAACTACAACTTATTAAATATTTATTAAACTACAATTGAAATTACCAAATTCTAAATTAACAAAATTCAAGCGTTGAAACAAATTAATGAAGGAATAATTTTAACAAATGTTATTTAGATTAAGGGTGGGGTTGATTTTCTTAACAAGTTTGAATACAAATTTCCACAATTTACTTACAGGGGTACAGTTGAAAAAGGCATGAAGTGAAGTTTCATCATAGGAATTGCATCTTTGACATGCAGGGGTTTGGACAATCCTATGTCTATATAATCTTTCATAGGTAGGGAGGCAAAGATGGAGAAACTGACCATGCTCTATTTTTTGAAGATTTTTGCAAATTTTTATCTCCGGGGGGCTATTCAGGAAAACGGGCATTAGGTCAAGGGCCTTGTACGAACGTCGGAAATCGGTCATCAAGTGTTGTCAAAGAAAACGTGAATACAACGAAATAACAACAGTATTCATAAAAATAATCACGTTTGCCCATAGATATGACCGTGCTCTATTTTTTAAAGATTTTTACAAATTTTTATCTCCGGGGGGCTATTCAGGAGAACGGGCATTAGGTCAAGGGCCTTGTATGAACGCCGGAAATCGGTCATCAAGTGACGCCAAAGATAATGCGAATACAACGAAATAACAACAGTATTCATAAAATAATCAAGTTTGCCTATAGATATGACCATGCTCTATCTTTTAAAGATTTTTGCAAATTTTATCTCCGGAGGGCTAGTCAGAAACGGGCATTAGGTCAAGGGCCATGTACTAACGTCGGAGATCGGTCATCAAGTGACGTTAAAGATAATGCGAATACAACGAAATAACAACAGTATTCATAAAAATAATCAAGTTTGCCTATAGATATGACCATGCTCTATCTTTTAAAGATTTTTGCAAATTTTATCTCCGGAGGGCTAGTCAGGAAACGGGCATTAGGTCAAGGGCCATGTAACGTCCGGAGATCAGTCATCAAGTGACGTTAAAGATAATGCGAATACAACGAAATAACAACAGTATTATTAAAATAATAAAGTTTGCCCATAGATATGACCATGCTCTTTTTTTAAAGATTTTTGCAATTTTTTTTCTGCGGGGGGCTAGTCAGGAAAATGGGCATTAGGCCAACAGCCATGTATGCACATCGGAGATCGGTCATCAAGTGACGTTAGAGATAATGCGAATACAACGAAATAACAACAGTATTATTAAAATAATCAAGTTTGCCCATAGATATGACCATGCTCTTTTTTTAAAGATTTTTGCAATTTTTTTTCTGCGGGGGGCTAGTAAGGAAAACGGGCATTAAGTCAAGGGCCTTGTACGAACATCGGAAATCGGTCATCACATGACTTCATAGATAACGCAAGTACAGCTATATAACAACAGTATTAATAAAAATAATCAAGTTTGCCCATAGATATGACCATGCTCTATTTCTTAAAGATTTTTGCAAATGTTTACCTCCAGGGGGCTAGTCAGGAAAAGGGGCATTAGGTGAAGGGCCTTGTACGCAAAAAACATACCGAAAGAAGTAAAATACAAAGAGTTTTCCTGAAAAACATCAAACGTTTACAAGCGACCAAAGAACAAGGCCAAAGCGAGTCGGAAGAGGATTCTTCTGACTGTGAAGGTGTTAGCATGCCTGAAGAAAGCTGGAGTAAGCCGTCTACTCCGCAAGCCATGCCACAGAAAACGTGGGATTGGTAAGTATCAAAAGCCACCAAGCAACCCATCAATTTCGACCCTGTAGAAAGGAATTCCTCAAAGGCTGCGACTGGAATCAGTAATGCCGATGCAGTTCACTCCTCCACCCCACTGCCGTCAAATTACATAAGTGAAAAGGCCACTTATAGCTCTGGGGCATTCAAAAAATTCAAAAAGGTCATGCAGCCGGAGATTGTGATGAAGATGCCATCCTCCTTCAAAGTTTGTAATGAGAAGATAAGAAATATGTGGAGCTCCATGAATGAAACAGAGAAATCAATATATGAAAATAACAAGAATGAAAACTGTATCAGTGGGGACAATAGTAAAGCTCAGAGTTGGGTTGAATGTGACATGTGACCGTTGGAACCACACCAAGTGTCTTGGGATAAGCGAGGTGATGGCCCACGAGACAACATATTTACAGGTTAAAATAATTTAAATTAAATAAGGTTTCAAATTGTTCATATCAAATGTTCGTTTATATTGTTTATTGAAATTTGTTCATTGTTTATAAATATTATTCGAGTGTCCAATTTTAACTAAATTACTCTAAACTACAACTAAATATTCAAATTAACTTATGACAACAACAACAACAAAAACTATATCTACAACTAATTTAATAAATTACCTACTTAATAACTACAATAAACGAATGAAAAAACTACAAGTAATGAAATTAATAACTTACTTAACTACAATTAATTACTAAATAAACTAAACCCAATACTATAAAATTTTAATGTAAAAACCAAATTAATAACTACAACTTATTAAATATTTATTAAACTACAATTGAAATTACCAAATTCTAAATTAACAAAATTCAAGCGTTGAAACAAATTAATGAAGGAATAATTAAATCAAGAAAAAAAGAAAAAAGAAAGAAATCAGTGACATGAAAGCAAGGCAAGCCTCAGGGGACGTTGATTTTGAGTTTTCGATTCTCAAGGGAAGCAAGGACGCCATTTTGACACCATTTTTGTTCAAAATGATTGAGAGTTTCAACATCTTGTGAAGCAATGAAATGTTCTTCTTTGAGTTTGGAATTAACAAATGTTATTTAGATTAAGGGTGGGGTTGATTTTCTTAACAAGTTTGAATACAAATTTCCACAATTTACTTACAGGGGTACAGTTGAAAAAGGCATGAAGTGAAGTTTCATCATAGGAATTGCATCTTTGACATGCAGGGGTTTGGACAATCCTATGTCTATATAATCTTTCATAGGTAGGGAGGCAAAGATGGAGAAACTGACCATGCTCTATTTTTTGAAGATTTTTGCAAATTTTTATCTCCGGGGGGCTATTCAGGAAAACGGGCATTAGGTCAAGGGCCTTGTACGAACGTCGGAAATCGGTCATCAAGTGTTGTCAAAGAAAACGTGAATACAACGAAATAACAACAGTATTCATAAAAATAATCACGTTTGCCCATAGATATGACCGTGCTCTATTTTTAAAGATTTTTACAAATTTTTATCTCCGGGGCTATTCAGGAGAACGGGCATTAGGTCAAGGGCCTTGTACTGAACGTCCGGAAATCGGTCATCAAGTGACGTCAAAGATAATGCGAATACAACGAAATAACAACAGTATTCATAAAAATAATCAAGTTTGCCTATAGATATGACCATGCTCTATCTTTTAAAGATTTTTGCAAATTTTTATCTCCGGAGGGCTAGTCAGGAAACGGGCATTAGGTCAAGGGCCATGTACGAACGTCGGAGATCGGTCATCAAGTGACGTTAAAGATAATGCGAATACAACGAAATAACAACAGTATTCATAAAAATAATCAAGTTTGCCTATAGATATGACCATGCTCTATCTTTTAAAGATTTTTGCAAATTTTTATCTCCGGAGGGCTAGTCAGGAAACGGGCATTAGGTCAAGGGCCATGTACGAACGTCGGAGATCAGTCATCAAGTGACGTTAAAGATAATGCGAATACAACGAAATAACAACAGTATTATTAAAATAATAAAGTTTGCCCATAGATATGACCATGCTCTTTTTTTAAAGATTTTTGCAATTTTTTTCTGCGGGGCTAGTCAGGAAAATGGGCATTAGGCCAACAGCCATGTATGCACATCGGAGATCGGTCATCAAGTGACGTTAGAGATAATGCGAATACAACGAAATAACAACAGTATTATTAAAATAATCAAGTTTGCCCATAGATATGACCATGCTCTTTTTTTAAAGATTTTTGCAATTTTTTTCTGCGGGGGGCTAGTAAGGAAAACGGGCATTAAGTCAAGGGCCTTGTACGAACATCGAAATCGGTCATCACATGACTTCATAGATAACGCAAGTACAGCTATATAACAACAGTATTAATAAAAATAATCAAGTTTGCCCATAGATATGACCATGCTCTATTTCTTAAAGATTTTTGCAAATGTTTACCTCCAGGGGGCTAGTCAGGAAAAGGGGCATTAGGTGAAGGGCCTTGTACGCAAAAAAACATACCGAAAGAAGTAAAATACAAAGAGTTTTCCTGAAAAACATCAAACGTTTACAAGCGACCAAAGAACAAGGCCAAAGCGAGTCGGAAGAGGATTCTTCTGACTGTGAAGGTGTTAGCATGCCTGAAGAAAGCTGGAGTAAAGTAAGCCGTCTACTCCGCAAGCCATGCCACAGAAAACGTGGATTGGTAAGTATCAAAAGCCACCGAAGCAACCCATCAATTTCGACCCTGTAGAAAGGAATTCCTCAAAGGCTGCGACTGGAATCAGTAATGCCGATGCAGTTCACTCCTCCACCCCACTGCCGTCAAATTACATAAGTGAAAAGGCCACTTATAGCTCTGGGGCATTCAAAAAATTCAAAAAGGTCATGCAGCCGGAGATTGTGATGAAGATGCCATCCTCCTTCAAAGTTTGTAATGAGAAGATAAGAAATATGTGGAGCTCCATGAATGAAACAGAGAAATCAATATATGAAAATAACAAGAATGAAAACTGTATCAGTGGGGACAATAGTAAAGCTCAGAGTTGGGTTGAATGTGACATGTGTGACCGTTGGAACCACACCAAGTGTCTTGGGATAAGCGAGGTGATGGCCCACGAGATGCTATTTATGCATTGCAATGAATGCATCCAAGGAATCTTTCGTGCTAGTGCAAATTACCTTTCCTATTCAAATTTAGCAGCTAATCTGTGTGAAGAAAGTATTGAAGAAATATTTGCAGAAATAAAGTGAAAGGGTGGCACTGCCATTCCATTGAGATTAGCAAAGGATGAGAATAGATTTGGTAATACACGTCATTGTCGGAAACCAGTGTTGCTATGCTGTGGTGAAAGGTCGAATAAAATAGGACAGAACACATGCTGTTCAAGGTAGCTATAACAATAGTTGATACAGTGGAATATGAGAGATTGATTGCCAAGACATCGGCATGTTGCTGCACTGCTCTTAGCTAGACGATGACGACAGACAGAGATGTGGCATAGTGGAAGGTTTGCTGTGTTGCTTGTTTTACACTTCAAGATTAGGTGGTGGGCCATCCATGGTGGCACTGCAAAACCAGGACAACCCGTGTCCGGGGTGAAGCAAGCTTCAGACCCACGGACGGACCAATTCCAAAAATCAGTTTATTATTTGAGCACCCTTGCGTGCATATCAGATATTAAGCTGATAAGAACAGCTACTTTTTTTCATTTTATATTATTTGGAGGTGCCCCCTGTTAAGCAGAAGATACACCTCCAGGCCCCCAATAGACATGGCAAGGGCAGTGTACATGAAATCAGATTAATTACAAATGACAAATAGTTAATGCAATCATACCAGTTAATTCCATGCATAAAATTAAGCAGCAAAATATTATTATATACCAAGAAGGGCTTACTTAGTACAATGTTGTATTGGTTGGTTTGTTTTATTGTTCACTGTAGCATCAAAAAGATTAAGATCATAATTAAATGTAATTGATATATGCAAATAGTTAAGAATTAAAATGAATAGAATTATTTTCTACATGTGCACTGATGTTATTAACGGTAAACATTCTTAATGATTTTCAACCATCTTGTGAGAAAGCATTCAAGGCAACAGTGACTCTATCACGTATAATTTTTCGGATTTCGAAAATAATTTCCTTACTTGTTTGTATCTTTTTGTCGTACACGCCTTTACACCTACTATTCCATATGTCATAGCACATAAGTTTTATTAAATATAAAAGCAAACGTCTACAGACAAAGTTAGCGGTTGCCGGGAGTACACGGAGGAAAACAGTTTCCGTTGATAGGTCGAACTCTGGACCGCCAAGAGACTGTAAAATTCCTTTGAAATTAATCCAAGTCTCTATGGCAACAGGGCATTCTAAAAAGACATGCTCAATAGTCTCGGAAATGCTACAATGTTTGCTGCATATAACGGAAATGCTGCATAAGCCATCCGTTTTGTAGCCCCAAGATTTAAGATAGTCTAATGTTTTTAAGACACGATGGGTTATTTTCCGTTTATGACACGTAATTTTCATATCCAGTAGAAAGACCGAAGAGAGAGGAAGACCATATACATTTCCAAGGGAGGGAGCGTGACTGAACAAAGATCTTCCATGTTTCCTGTGAGCAAGGTTCAATCAGGAGGTTCTTTAAAATTAGTTTGTATAAGTTTCGAACATTTAAACCATCAAAGCGAAGCTGTTTAATATCAGAAATAAAGCAGTTGACAAGCGATAGTAAGGTATCATACAACGAAGGACGGTATAGGGAGTTAGGGGTGCTGTTGCTCCTTAGAAAGGACCACAATGTCGAATATTTTGAGAGGCTACGACCGATCCAATATCTGGCAAGAAAAATCCATTTCATATTTGCATCTTCATCACAAATTTGTTTTAACAAACGTAGTAAGAGTGCTTGATTTTTTAAGCGGATGTTTATCAGACCTAATCCACCTTGGTGGCGAGGTTGATATACAACGTCTCGTTTGACTAGCTCATTTTTACCGGACCATAAGAAATTGAACACGAGAGCAGTTATTTTTGTTAAGATAGCTGAGGGAACAGCGTAGACTGTTGAGAGGTAGATAAGCCCTGAAAGGCCGAGGGTATTTATTATCATGACCTTTCCATGCAAAGAGAGTGAGCGCTGCGCCCAAAGAAGGAGGCGCTGCTCTAAGTTATTTACTCGCTTGGTGAAGGCGTCATGGATAGCCTCCTGAGAGCCGAAAGATACTCCTAAAATTTCTATGTCATTAACTGTCCAATGGAGCTCTGGGACAGAACATGAAGCGCAGCCTTTGAACTTTCCTAGCCAGATGCCTTCTGATTTACCTTTCAAAAGGTTGACTTTTGAGCCTGAGCCAGATGCGAATTCACGGACGGACTGAAAGGCTTCTTTAACAGAGTTGTCATCAGTGACCAGGATGGTTGTATCATCAGCATATTGGCTAATTTTAGCCATAGTTTTGGTTCCAGGTAAGGAAAGACTATTCTTGGGCTTTTCCTAACTGCTTTCCCTAATGTTTCTGCTACTAAGCAGTACAGCAAGGGAGAGAGAGGGCACCCTTGACGAACCCTTCGTTGAAGAAGGAATTTTCGTGAAGAGCCATTATTCAAAACACAGGACGACACATTATTATAAAGTGTCTGGATAAAGTTGATGAAAATAGGTCCAAAATTCATGCGAATCATAATTTTATACAGAAAGTCCCAGTTTACGCGATCAAAGGCTTTTGCTTGATCAATTTTAATTAGAGCCAATGGGAGTTGTTTTTGCTCTGCATAGGAAATAGACTCCCTTACAAGAAAGAGATTGTCAAAGATTGTCCTTCCGGGGACACTGATCTTCATTTAAGATCTAAGGGAGAACAGACTTCAGGCAATTTGAAAGAGCTTTAGTACCCATTTTGTAATCGACATTTAAAAGAGAAATTGGGCGCCAATTTTTCAGGTGTAATTTGTCTCCCTTTATAAATAGTAGAGAGATCATAGCGAGCCTCATTGACTCAGAGAGAAGACCGGAAGATAGAGCATAGTTCAAGACATCAACAAGATCTTCACCAACGAGGGGCCAGAAGGACTTGTAGAATTCCGCAGGAAGGCCATCGGAGCCAGGAAATTTTTGAGACTTCATGGCCGAAAGAGCAGTGTAACATGAATCGAGATCAAGTCGAGTTTCTAAAAAGTCCCATTCTTCGGGGGAGAGTTTATTCTGCAATTGTGAGAGGAGAGAGCTTTGAGCTTCTGAATCTGGTTGTTCGGCTGTGTATAGATTTTCATAGAACTGAGCTAGTTGCTCTAAAATAGCCTGAGTTGAATTTACAGTGCCTTGTTCACATTTCAAGGCTGTGATGACTTTGGAGCTTTGACGAGAGTTTTCAAGAGAGAAGAAGTACTTTGAAGGTTTTTCAAATTCTGTGTAAAAGCGCTCTTTGGTGCAAATTCAAGCTCCTTGAATAAGAGCATTGTCGACATCAGTGATATCTAGTTTGACTGACTCGATTGCTTTTAGATTTAGCTTGGTAGGTTTTAGAGAGCTAAGATCTCGGAGTTTTGCTCTAGAAAGGCGTGCCTTTGGCGGCGTTCTTGTGCAAAGCGTTTTGAGTACTTCATTGCAATGTGCTTTATTTTGCGTTTGCCGATGTCCCACCAGGCATTCAAGTCACGGAATTCAATCTTCCGTAACTGCCAATGAGACCAGAAGGACTTAATTTTTTCAACGAATGCAGGATTGTCCAAAAGGGAAGTATTGAATTTCCAAACACCCAGACCCTTTTTCAAAGAGTTCGGAAGTGTGAAAGTGATACTTGGAGCATCATGATCAGAATATGGGAAAAACATTATATGGGAGTATTTACAGTTACGAAAAATATCCCTAGACACATAAAACTTATCTAACTGGCAAGAAACAGAACCATCGGGATTTGTCCATGTGAAGCTACGTGTTGATGGATTTTGGTGCCTAAAAACATCCTTTAAATCTAGAGATTGGTTAAGCTGTTGAAGAGCTCTTAAGGCTGTTATAGCTAAGTCCGAATTGCCCTCGTTTTTATCAAGAAAGGAATCCTAGATGGAATTTAAATCACCCCCAAGTAAAGTTGGTATGCCCTCTTTTAAGACAGCATGCAAGGATTCGAAAAATTCTTTCCGAGAGGATACGTGGTTCGGAGCGTAGATGTTGCAAAACTGAATACTTGTTTCACCAACATCTCCTAAGATGTTCAAATACCGACCAGATAAATCATTAGACTGAGAAACAATTTTAAAATGTAGTTTTTGGAAAATAGCGTGCAGACTCGCACTGTGATTTTTGCCGGAGATAGAAAACTTGGCCTCCCAGTCTTGTTTTAATTGACTGAGATCGGCAGAGGCAAGGTGGGTTTCTTGCAAAAATATGACATCATGCGTTTGATTTCTAAGCCAATGAAGAACAGTCTGGCGTTTACGGAAATCCTTCAGACCATGAGTATTTATTGTTACGCATTTTAAGTTCATCGTTAGACTATTTTAGTGTGTTGGGATATTTTATTTAAAACTTTGCTAGGCAAAATATATAACAACACATACAAATTGCAAATAATTTTATGCGACGGAAGAGTCTATATTTAGTCCTTATTATTATTAAATTTATTAGTGATTCTACTTACAAAGGACTCTGACTTCTTCTTCGGAGGACGTTTTGAGCTTTTCTTCTTATCGTTATTTTCGATGATGCTTCCAACAGTGGAGGAGCTGGATGATTTGCCGTGAGCACGCTTGGACGAAGTGCTTGCATCCGATTGGGTTGCATTCTCCTGTTGAGCAGTCTGCTTGGAAATCAGTGGCTTTGGTGGAGGAGCTGGCTTTCGGTTTGCTTTCTGTTGCTGTCGTTGAGGTTTGGGGTTTTCAGATGGAGTAAAAGAAGGTGTAGGAGTAGTTTCAGGTTGAAAATGAATTTTTGGTGGGGGATTTTTGAATAAATTTTCTAGAGATTCTTCTCCAGGTGTTGGTTGAGAATTGGAGAAAGGATTTGGGGATGGAGTGAGTGTGAATTGATATTTAGGTGCAGGTGGCTAAAAAGTTATATTTTTGAAGGGATAAGGTGGAACTGGAGCAGAAGGCTCTGATGGAGTGGGCTGCTCTTCAGTATTTGATGTGAGGATAGGACCTTTAGGGGTGCTGTCATCTTCTTCATCACAATCTTCTTCGTCGTCATCCGCCACATTTCCATCATCTTCCTCATCACCTTCGTGTTCATTGTCATCTTCAACTCCGCGTCTTCGTCTTCGGCAACTGCTTCTCTCTGTTGGCAGTCAAAGTCCTCACCAATATCATTTAGGCCATCATCATTTGGTGTCCACTCAACGCACTCGACGATATCGTGCTGTGCTGAACCAAAAATGGCACATAATCTATTGGCTGGGTATGTTATTATGGTATGGTCCATCTGTCCACAATTGAAACAGCGGGAACGCTGACACTGATTTGCACTGTGTCCAGGCTGGTCACATTTTCGGCACGTTTCTAACTGGCCATTGTATCGCATACCGAAAGGACTCATTGCCGTAGTTGATGAAGGACGGTATGCGTTTCTTGAGGTTCATCCGAAGATGTCTTAATCCATTTTCGCATGTCGGCATTGCAGGGTGATGACCTCTGCGAATACTCAGCACTTTGCCGTATTTGCTTAATTTCCTGACTATGGCATCGTCATGCAGTTCAAAAGGTACGTTATATACATTGACAAAAGCGATGGTAACAGCAGGATAGAAACTTGCAAGGCTCTCACCAGACTTGATTTTAACACTAGCGAACTTCAATATTTTCTGCTTTTCATGCAGATTATTTGTTGTAATGAGGATTTCACCATTACTACTCTTTGCCAGTGAGATAGGGCGGATTGCAAAAACGTTCTGAAAGATACCATACACTTCAGTAGGGTCAACATTGCATCCTTGCCAACAAAAGAGATGATTTGAAAAACAGATTCATCTTCGTGGTTATTTCCAAACTCAAAGAAGAACATTTCATTGCTTCACAAGATGTTGAAACTCTGAATCTTTTTGAACAAAAATGGTGTCAAAATGGCGTCCTTGCATCCCTTGAGAATCAAAAACTCAAAATCAACATCCCATGAGACTTACCTCGTTTTCTTTTCCCCGATTTCTGTTTTTTTTTCTCTCTCTTTTTTTGTGCTTCACTTTTCCGTCTTTCCTTTTATTTTATGAAATATTATTGCGTTTATTAATTTGTTTATTTATTTTTTTCAACGTTTGAATTTTTTAACTTAGAATTAGGTAATTTCAATTGTAGTTAAATAAGTATTTAATTAGTTGCAGTTTATTCATTTGGTTTCAACATTAGAATTTTATAGTTTGCTTAGGTTAGTTTAATCAGGTAATTTAAATTGTTGTTAAGTATTTCATTAATTTCATTATTTGTAGTTTTATCATTAGTTAAATAGTAATATATTCAGATTAATAGTAGTTATAGTTGTTGTTGTAGTATTAGGTTTATTAGAATAGCTTTTGGTTGTAGTTTAATGTAGTTAAATTAATTTAGTTAAATTTAGAAATTATAAATGAACACTTCAACAATGAACATATTATGACAATTGATACTCAGTGAACATTCAGAGAGCAATTTTAATTTCTATTTAATTTAAATTATTTTAACTTGTAAATATGTTGTGTTGAATAGAAAATTAAACGGGCGTAGGCATGTGCCTAGCTCAAAAAAAAAAAATTGATCAACAAGGAGATTCTTCCAGGGCGAGGCCTTTCAATTTCAATTTAAAAGTCAAAGCGAAAGCACGTTGGACAGAAGAGGGTGAAAGGGTCACCAAATATTTTTGTAACTTAGAGAAAAAACGCCAAGCCGCTCAAGTTATGAAATCTGTTAAGACCAAATCAGGAACAATAGTACACAATCTAAAAGAAATGCTTGAAACTGTCAAAAATTTTTACTCTGACTTGTTTGCGAACGAATCAACAGATACTACTAAGCAAGATGAGCTCCTTTCAAAAGTAGAAAACAAACTTTCCGACATTGACAGCGACGCTTGTGAAGGCCAACTAACAAAAGATGAATTATACACAGCACTTTCTAAAATGAAAACTAATAAAACACCAGGCCTCGATGGTATTCCAGTAGAGTTTTATAAAACCTTCTGGAATATCATTGGGGGGCATTTTACAAGAGTTGCTAATGCCTGCTTTGAATTACAACAACTTTCCCACTCTCAACGCGTCAGTTTAATTTCAACACTTTACAAAAAAGGTGACAAAAGTGATCTAGGCAATTGGAGACCAATTAGTTTACTCAATGTTGACTACAATATAATCGCAAAAACTCTCGCCAATCGTTTGCGAAATGTACTATCAACTATCGTTTCTGAAATAGATCAATGAAATAGATCATTCTGAAATGTGTCCCAAATAGATCAATTCTGTCAAATGGACATATATTAAGAGATCTCCTTTACTATGCTGAAAATGAAAATCTCCCAGCAGCCCTTCTATCTTTAGACCAAATGAAAGCCTTTGACCGTGTAAACTGGAATTTCCTTTTCAAAACCCTAGAAAGCTGTGGTTTTGGGCCACAAATCATTTCATATATTAAAACATTGTATCATAATATTAGTAGTCGTGTTAAAGTAAATGGGTACATCTCTGCCCCATTCACCCTTGGTAGGGGAGTGAGACAGGGATGTCCCCTATCCCCCTTATTATATGTCCTAGTTTCCGAATTTTTTGCAATATCAGTCAGAAAAAACCAAGCCATTACTGGTATTACAATTAAAAATGTTGAATTTAAAATTACCCAGTATGCTGATGACACAACAATAATCCTGCAAGGTGAACAGTCCATCAAATCAATTTTGAAATGGCATCAGGAGCTAAAATAAACAAAGGAAAAAGTAATGGAATTTGGCTTGGAAGATATAAAAACAGATCAGATAATCCATATAATTTAGCATGGGGCAGGGAAGCATTGAAAATCCTTGGTGTCTTTCATGACCCTATTTTGAAAGAAAAAGAAACTTGGGATCCTCGCATAAATAAATTCTGTAAAACTTTAGACCTTTGGACTTCTCGTGATCTTTCCTTGAGGGAGAGGGCTGTGGTTGCAAACCAGCTGGCCAGCTCGGTTTTCTGGTACACTGCAGCCATATATCCCCTTCCCAGTGGGCTCTGAAAAAATCAATGATAAACTGTGGAAGTTCATTTATCAGAATAAAAAAGATCCTATTAAACGTACACAAGCAAGACTTCCATATGACTTAGGGGGGTTGAACATAATAGATGTTGAAAAGAAAGCTCATGCCATTAAATTATCTTGGATTTCAAAATATCTTCAAAATGAAAATAACTCTAAATGGAAAGCACTGTTCACCTTTAACTTTGATAAGTATAAGAATTTCAACATTGGTGCCAAAATTTTTAAATGCCATTTACGTTCGATTGAAATGAAACATGTCCTGCAGTTTATCAAGATGTCCTTAAATGTTTTGCAGCAAATTTTTCTGAACTTCGACTGAAACCCACGGAAATTGAAGGAATTTGCAATGAACCTCTATTTGACAATTTCTACACACGTTGATACCAGTAATGCTTGGATACAAGCTAACATTACAACAATACGAGACATTTGTTATGAATTTACAAATGCATTCTTACCTTCCAATGCCCTGAATGAATTAATCCCTTCTGGTTTCTCAGACAGTTTCTACACCAAATTGAAATCACGTTTACCCCCTGAATGGAAAGAAAAAATAACAACTGAGTGCAGCAATGAAAGAAGTTTATCTGATGACTTTTATATTAAAAATACCAAAGATGAATATGTTTTATTTTCATCTCTGACTTGCAAAACAATCTACAATATGCTCATCTTGAAAGATCAAAATGTTATTGCTCAGAAATTTAGAGTTTTTGGGAACAAGAAATAGGTTTTATCAACTGGCCAAGACTCTTTAAAACTTTATTTAAAAGAAATCATGACAGAAAATCTGCCAACATTCAGTGGAAGTTCAATTATTTTTGACAACAAAAGAGATGACTTGAAAAACAGATTCATCTTCAAAGTTATTTCCAAACTCAAAGAAGAACATTTCATTGCTTCACAAGATGTTGAAACTCTCAATCTTTTTGAACAAAAATGGTGTAAAAATGGCGTCCTTGCTTCCCTTGAGAATCGAAAACTCAAAATCAACATCCCATGAGACTTGCCTCGTTTCCATGTCCCCCATTTCTTTACTTTTTTTCATTTTTCTTGACTAACTTTCCGTCTTGCCTTTTACTTCTGTTTATGAATTATTATTGCCTTTATTTAATTGTTAATTTATTGTTTCAACGTTTGAATTTTTTTTACTTAGAATTAGTTGTAGTTTATTCGTTTGGTTTTGACATTAGAATTTGGTAGTATTGGGTTTGCTTAGGTTAGTTTAATTAGGTAATTTAAATTGTTGTTAAGTATTTTATTCATTTAATTAGTTGTAATTTATTAAGATTAGTTGTAGTTATAGTTGTTGTTGTAGTATTAAGTTTATTAGAATAGTTTTTGGTTGTAGTTTAATGTAGTTAGAATAATTTAGTTAAATTTTGAAATTAGGAATGAACTTTCAGAGAGGAATTTCAATTTCTATTTAATTTAAATTAATTTAACTTGTATATATGTTGAGTTAATTGGAAAATTAAACGGGCGTAGGTAGCAAGGGGAATAATGTTTTCAGCCAATCAGCGACTATTTTCAAATTCTGCTATCAGCCAATCAACGAGCTTGATTTTAACAAAAGACGCCAGGAATGGTGGCCGTGGAGCCGGCGAGCTGCGTGAAAATGCCCTGCTGTCTCGGGTTTGTTGCACGCGATATTTTGTTAAAACAGGCCTAAACGCATATTTTTCAAAAGAAGAAAGGCTGTTCTACATTTCTACCGTTCGCATTTTTAAATTTCGTCCTAGAACCAGAGATATGACCTGAAATCTCAGCCTTATTTTCCCTGGACTTTGAGCTAAGAATTACGAATAAACACAACACGTGAAAAATAGAGTGGGCAAATAAACATGGCTAACTTTTCACTCACGAAACGATCTGCGTCTCCAAGTCAGAAATTATCAGTCCAAACATATTCCACACCACAACACGTACTTTCTGTTAACTTTCTTTGCCATTCCAATACAGCTTTTAAATGCAGAATAACAAAGATTCTGAGACAGTGCTGTTGGAAAACATCAAGCAAGCGCCGAGGGCTGTATCCAGAACGTTCGCCTCGTTTACAACAAAGGTGTCAATTTATTTTTGGATTTTTGTGTAATTTGTATTCTCTTTCATCACAACTCTGGCGGGGATGAACGTGTCCAGGAGGAAATCTGTTGAAGCAATGAAAAGATGGCGTGCTCGTCAAATTCCTCTGTAAATTCTGCCAGCTCAGAATCATCATCTTCTTCCATCTCATTTGGATCATCATCTTCTTCATCTTCCTGAGGATCAGGTGCACTGGAAGTGGTCACAGCTGCATTTGCTTTTGAGGCTAAATCCTTGATTTGTTTTCTAAGATGTTGTCTGCAAAGATGGCACTCACTGACTGTGGGAAGATTACACTCAATATGGAAAGAATGACCGCACTGGAAAATTCTCTAGAGTGGGCTCACCACACAGCATCCAGTTTTATCACATTTCCTGAAGGTAAATAACATGATGATGCTAAAGATTTCAATTTTTTTGTTAATTTGATTTAATTTTATTTCCCCAAGATGAAATCATATCTGTTGGGAAATACGAAAAAAATGATATTTTGTTCTGGTAACCCAAAATAGCTTCCTTTGTCTGGGGAATTGACCATGAAGAAATTTGGACTGAAATGAATTTTCTCTTCAGATAAAGTTTCATTTTGGGTCCCATGTCTCTAGCCCACCTAAAACTTGTAGGGTGAAAAATTACAACTTACTTCCTACTCTGAGGAACAGTTGTTGGTTCATTGTAGCCAAGCGGTAGTAATTGATTGGTAACAACTGTATCACCAAAGATGTTTGGCAGCTTCCACTTAGAAATTTTTTTGCTTTGCCTTGCTGTTCTTGGAACCATCTCCCCTTGACCTGGATTATTAATTAGGATAGCAAACTTCTGGACAAGGAACTTTTGCAGCTTTAGCATTTTTATTTTTGCAGGACAGAAGCTGTAATTTCTGGATGGAACAAACCAAGATTTGAATTCATGCAGCTCATGTTTGCAGGCATCAATTTCTCTTGCCTTGAGGAATATCTGGTCACCAGTGTCTGTTGCTTTTGTCCTTCCTCTCAGAATTGAATGAAAGTTTTCCACAGGATACTCATCAAATGCAACTAAATGACTGAGCAAGATGTTGAAAAGGGGATGACCTTTTTTTCTCAAATGATTGAATGTTGTGACAAAGATAAGAAGTGCTTTGTTGTAGTGCCTTCTTTTGAAAACCATCAACATCACCCAACAACGCAAAACTGACTGAATGTAATGGTGAGAATAGTTGTTTTTGAACTCAATGGAATACAGGCTCAATACAAGTGGACAATATGTGTCAAGAAGATTCAGCAATGTGACATACTCAACATCCTTAGAATGAATGAAAGCTGACATAATGTCATTGCGAATCAAAGACCACCCACCGTAGATAACCTCCAACAATAATGACTGCCTCCAAGGTTTTGGTTTTTTGGCCAAAATTGCCTTTTCTCCAAATAAAAAAGAGTAAAGCTCTTTAACAACAGCATGAAATTTGAGGACAACTGTTTCTCTTGAATTCAAGGAGATGTGCAGTGGACCAATGAAAGGAATGATATGATTCTGCCCAGCAAAGAAAACTTTATCAGAGTAAACAAGCTGACGCATATAAAACTGAGTGGGCCAGTCTCCAACAAATGGAACAAAGAATTTTGACAGGTACAATGAAAGGCCATTCTTATTCATGTAATCCACCGCAGATACAAGATCTTGAAAAGACTTCAGTGGCATCTCAAGGCAGTCAACCAGTTTGGTATTCTTCATGGATCTCATTTGCTTCAGTTCTGTTTGCTGGTAGTCATGCACAAGAAGTCTTTGTCTTTCTGCTGCTGGGTCAAAATATTTTGCTGTAATCCAATCTGGCATATCTTGTGCATATGACTTTGAAAATCCAGACATACATTGGTGAACCATTTCTTCCAAGATTATAGCATCAGCTGGTTTTTCACTGAGTGGACTTGAATTTCCTTCCACAGGTATGGCTTTGATATTTTTAAACACTTTTATTAATAGGGTTGTCATGTGTATAGCCTGTGCTTGTTTTTTGCAGATTGTCGATGCTTAGTGTGGATGTTATGATAGTCATCAATAAAATATACAATGAAATATTCATGCTCAACTGCTTCTTTGAAGAAATTATTTACAGCATCAAGATGATTTGCAGAAGAAGAAAGAGATGCTGATTTAACTGTGCGAGGATGTGCAGCAATGCCAAGATTCCTAAGAGATGCCAAGCCATAATCGCTGATTCCGTACTGTGACAGAGTTCTTGAGAGGGCAACTTGGAACCAATTTGCTTTTTGAGATTGGCCAAAAACCATCATGTATATTATGACCACTGTTCGTATTTTGTTTAATGCCCGACGGCTATCAGACATTCTTTCAAAACAGATGGAATTGAAAATAAATTGAAATATTCTGTCTGCACCAGCTTCTTTGCAGATAGACTCAAATTTGTTAGGGTCCATTTCCGGATTGCCTTCTTCTCCAAAAAGATCAAAACATTTATTTCTCAGCATTGAAATTTCTTCTTTTAGATCAAATGCAGCTGCAGATTTTGAAACCAGTTCTTCATACATTTTTTGGTCAATTACTACTGTTTCAGTGCATTCTTCTGTCTGGCAAGATTTTTCTGATGTCAGAGTTGTGGGTGTCAAAGGTAACTGCAGTATTTCACTGGATGATGTCAAAACTGTGATGAATGTTTTCCTTTCTGCTGTGTTGGTACTCTGGCTTTCAGTATAAGATGATTCCCAGTCCATATCATTAGCAGTATCAACAGAAACTCCATCCTTCTTAAGGACTATCTTTATCTAATTAAAGAGATTGTTTAAAAAGTATTATAACTTTTCCTATTTATGGTCTGTATAAAGTAGTTTAAGTAAAAAATAATTTTTTTAATTAGATAACTCACATTTTCAATCAAACTTGGTGTTATGTTTTTGGAAGTTTCTTCACTTAGGGTTCCTTTCGGGCAGAAAATGACTAAACAATTGGCACAAGTGTTTGAGAAAAATTCTCTCCCTCTTCTGTCTTGTTCTTTGTCAAGGAGTCTGTAGATGTTTCCTATTTCAGCCAAACCATTAGCTCTTAAACAAATAATTTTATCTTCATTTTCACCACTATTCCAGTCTTTGTGAATAGGATTGTGACACGTTTTTACGAATCTTGGCATTTTCACTTATTTAACAACTATAGACTTATTTTGTTTACATAATTGCTAAGTTACCAAGTTCAGTGCGATTTTCCCGCCTATTTCTAAAGACTATTTATTTCCCGCTCAAATTCAGATGAACAATATGGTTGGCACGTGAGGGTAACACGTTCACTAGCTGTGAGAAGATAGAGCACTTGGGATAGGACACTAGGGTTTGGTCTTGTCTCAGAATCTTTGTTATTCTGCATTTAAAAGCTGTATTGGAATGGCAAAGAGAGTTAACAGAAAGTATGTGTTGTGCGGTGGAATTTGTTTGGACTGATTTCTGACTTGGAGACGCAGATCGTTTCGTGAGTGAAAAGTTAGCCATGTTTATTTGCCCACTCCATTTTTCACGTGCTGTGTTTATTCGAAATTCTGAGATTTCAGGTCATATCTCTGGTTCTAGGACGAAATTTAAAAATGCAAACGGTAGAAATGTAGAACAGCCTTTCTTCTTTTGAAAAATATGCGTTTAGGCCTGTTTTAACAAAATATCGCGTGCAACAAACCCGAGAAAGCAGGGCATTTTCACGCAGCTCTCCGGCTCCACGGCCGCCATTCCTGGTGTCTTTTGTTAAAATCAAGCTCGTTGATTGGCTGATAGCAGAATTTGAAAATAGTCGCTGTTTGGCTGAAAACATTATTCCCCCTTGCTCATCCACCCACTTCGTATGGATCAGACGGTACACGACATGTGCATGGGCACACTTCTGCGTCTCTAGCCAGCAGTGTCATGCATATTCGGCCCTCTAGCTTTCGCCTACGACCATACCACCATGAATATACCGGTTCTCGTCCGATCACCACAGTCAAGCATGGTCGGGCCAGGTCAGTACCTGGATGGATGACTGCCTGGGAACACCTGGTGTTGTAGGCTTCACGTTTTGCAATTCCAGTCCTTCTTTGCAACCGACGATTTATCCAGGTATTGCACACATGGACTGGCAATTCTGTGTCGCCGTCTTGCACCCACGTGTGATTGCAACACGTGTGGAGTCGCGCAGAAGCAAAGACTAGTTCGTTATCGCTTCGGCCTTTTGGCTAAGATCAAGTGTAGTATCTGTTCTTATCAGCTTAATATCTGAAATGCACCCAAGGGTGCTAAAATATTAAACTGATTTTTGGAATTGGTCCGTGGGTCTGAAGCTTGCTTCACCCTGGACACAGGTTGTCCTGGTATTGCAGTGCCGCCATGGATGGCCCACCCCCTCATCTTCAAGTGTAAATGTAAAACAAGCAACACAGCAAACCTTCCACTATGCCACATCTCTGTCTGTCGTCATCGTCTTGCCAACAGCAATGCAGCAACATGCGGATGTCTTGGCAATCCGTCTCACATTCCACACATCAACTTTTTTATGCCTCAAGCGTTGTATGTTCTGCCTTATTTATTCAACCTTTCGCCACCACCATAGCATGAGTGACTTGCGACAGCGACGAGTCCAATCAAATCTCTTCTCATCCTATGCCAATCTCAACGGAATGGAAGTGCCACCCTCTCACTTGTGGTCTGTTGCCGATGTACCACATTTGAAACGAGAAGTTCCTGAACGATGCCCTCTCTGCAAGAAAATCTGCATACTTACCTGACGGGAAGAAGTGCCTAAGCATGGACCTGTCAGGTAATAGTGCCACAGAAGATCTGCAGATGGAATCCAATAGAAGATGGAGTGACATTGTTGAAAATGATAATATACAGCCTTCAAGAATCGCGCATGCGCAGAAGAAAGAACAGCAATCGGAAGAGAATCAATCAATAACATCAGACAATGAACAGGATACAGAAACTCAGAACATCGCAGGTAATACCTTTACAGAAACCTTACCTAAAGATAAAAAAGAAACTACTCACAGTGGCCTAGAATTCAGAGGCATTAAATTTTATACCAAATCATCTATAACACACATCGAAATCATCGAAACAATTCACAAGACATTAAACAACCCCTGTGCCATCACTCACTTACAACGAATGCCATCCAGACAACGTCATTAAAATCGGAACGCCATATTATCATCATCACAATTGGTTGACGTCCTCTTATCAAAAACCATATTCCTTCCTTCTCAACCTGAACACCTATTACCAATACAGCCCATACGCCAAAGACCAACACTCATTACCATCCCATTTGCCTCACCTGACATCTCAAATTCAGCCATTTTTGAACAGCTTGAGCCCCATGGAAAAATATTGAACATCTGGAATCAAACATATCAAGAATTTCCCACAATATCCACTGGCAAACGTTTATGCACCATCTATCCTAATCCTGAAAACCCACTCCCACCCTTCATAATCATCTCCGGCCAGAAAATACTCATTTCATTTAGAGGACATCAACCCATCTGCATTCATTGTAATTCAACTTTCCATCTCACCATCAATTGCAACCTGAGGGGCCTAAAGCTTTGCTATTACTATGGAGACGATGGACATAACTACGTGGACTCTGACATTAGACAAAACGGTGATAGACCAACAACTCACAATACGATACGAAGACAAACATCTGACAGTGACATGAGTGACGACAACAGTGACGTCAACAATTTTGACGGTGATACAGTAATACTGTCTGACTATAACAGTGAACTGGACAGGCCACTGCCTAGGAATCGTCTTAGGCCTACATCACAGCAACAGCAACAGGACAATTGTGAGAGTGAGACAGACGAACAGGACAGACCAGCAGGGCCTAAGTATAGACTTAGGCCCTCAAACAGACAACAACAACAACAACAACAGCACCAGAATGAGAGTAAGAGAGACAGTAAGACAGACCAACAAGACGATGACCCAACACAGTTTCACGGAAGCGGTGGTAGCGAGGCTGAGGGCCCTCCACCCATTCCACAAACACCATCATCTCAACCAACCCAACCATTAACATCGGCACAAGGCAATATAATCATTCCAACATCCCCAGCATCTCCACAAGCCACACAACAGTTTGAATCACAATCCATCCTTCCAAACATATCACAACTGAACGCATTTCCACCAAAAAATTCTAATTCCACACAACCACAGATTACAACACCTTCAACCAACTCACCTGTCATTACCCCATCAAATGAACAACAACACCAATTTTCACCATCCATACAAATCTCCCCCAACTCACATTTAATCACACAAACAATTGCACAAACTCTTTTCAATTATTCACATCAAAACACACAAGCAACATCCCCAGTCATTACATCAGTATTCTCACTCAGTCAGCCCACCCCATCTCCAAGTACTACCTCCATTTCATCACAACATAAAAGACCCATTTCCTCATCCTCATCATCACAGAAGACGACGTCCACACACCAAGAAACAGAAAGAGCAAAGACAAAGAAGAAGAAACAAAAGACACATTCACATTAACACACATCCACATAATATATATTTCAACATACATTCACTAATTTATTTACTTTGTCATTGAATTTGTAGCTTGAATTGAATTGTGTCCCAAAACCTTAAATCTGAATGCCCTCTATACTTAGTTTGAATGTCAATGGGTTGAATGACAAAAACAAGGCAGAAGCAATCTTTCACCATCTTAGTAATGACAAGCCCGATATTGTATTTTTGCAAGAAACACATCTAAATGTAAATACTAAAAATTCAATCATTTCTGACAATAGATGGAAAGGCACCAAAATTCATTCAATTTCTGCCAATAATTTTGCAGGTGTTAGCACTCTTATTTCTGAAAATTTCAATGCAACCATACATTCTAATGACATTTGCCAAGAAGGAAACTACATTTTTACTGACTTGACCTTTGACGATCACCGCTTTCTATTGATAAATGTATACGCTCCTGCAGGGGGTAATAAAACACAAAAAAGAAAAGATAAATTTTCTGAAATTCATACTAAAATCTAAAATTATCCAGATGTTGAATTTATAATTTATGGTGGTGATTTCAATACGGTTCTTGATATCAATTTAGACAGAAGTAGGGACATAACATACATAGACAGATCAAAAAATCCTCTAATTGAGACCATTAATGAAAATGATTTGCAAGATATTTGGAGAACCTTTCACCCTGATGAAAAGCAATATACATACAAAAGCACAGTTGGAACATACAGCAGACTTGACAGATTCTATACCTCAAAAGCTACATTGAATTACTTTACAAAATGTAAATTGTTCCTTTCCCCACTCTGATCATCAAAAACTTTTACTTGTGTTTGATTTTGATAAGATAAAGAGGGGAAATGGATCATGGAAAATGAATACGTCCATCTTACAACAAGAAGATTATCAACTTGCAATGTCCGGATTTCTCCAGTTTTGGATTTCTATCTTTGATGACTTTCCTAATCCACTTGATTGGTGGGATAAGGCTAAAAAACAAATAGCAAAAATTACTAAACAATATTGCATATAACTCTCAATTGAACGTAAAAAGAAAAAATCAAAACTCTATAAACAATTACGCAATGCGACCAAAAAAGCAGAACAGACAGACAGACAATCATTCAAAGATTTAGTAGACCGTATCACAAAAGAAATAAAATCCCTTGAAACAAACGAAGCATTTAATTTAAAAGTCAAAGCCAAAGCACGCTGGACAGAAGAGGGTGAAAGGGTCACCAAATATTTTTGTAATTTAGAGAAAAAACGTCAAGCTGCACAAGTTATGAAATCTGTTAAGACAAAAACAGGAACAATAGTTCACAATCCCAAAGATATGCTTGAAACTGTCAAAATATTTTACTCTGACTTATTTGCAAATAAAACCACAGACACCTCTAAACAAGATGAATTACTCTCAAAAGTAGAAAACAAACTTTCCAACATTGACAGAGATTCTTGTGAGGGCCAACTAACTAAAGATGAATTATACACAGCACTTTCTAAGATGAAAAATAATAAAACACCAGGCCTCGATGGTATTCCAGTAGAGTTTTATAAAACCTTCTGGAATATCATTGGGGAGCATTTTACAAGAGTTGCTAATGCCTGCTTTGATTTACAACAACTTTCCCACTCTCAACGTGTAAGTTTAATTTCAACACTTTACAAAAAAGGTGACAAAGTGATCTAGGCAATTGGAGACCAATTAGTCTACTCAATGTTGACTACAAGATAATCGCAAAAACTCTCGCCAATCGTTTGCGAAATGTACTATCAACTATCGTTTCTGAAGATCAAACATGCAGTGTCCCAAATAGGTCAATTCTGTCAAACGGACATATATTAAGAGATCTCCTTCACTATGCTGAAAACGAAAATCTCCCAGCAGCCCTTCTATCTTTAGATCAAATGAAAGCCTTTGACCGTGTAAACTGGAATTTCCTTTTCAAAACATTAGAAAGATTTGGTTTTGGGCCACAATTCATTTCATATATTAAAACATTGTATTCTAATATTAGTAGTCGTGTTAAAGTAAATGGGTACTGTTACAATAATACATGAAGTATTTGTATGTTGTTGTGGTTGAGTTTATCAGATTTTGTGAGTTGAGAGTTGAAGCCGGTGTGTACCTCTTCCTGTTCCTCTGCACAACGACTGGATATTGAAACATGGTGTCAGGTGTGGGATAAGTAACAGTTGATTATTATAGCAACTGGTATGAAGTAGACAGATTTGAGGGAATCCCTGACCTGAAAGTTGAAAGAACAGGGAGTTCAGCTGTAATCAGAGTCATGAAACAACATTTTGCAAGATATGGAATACCTTCTATAGTAGTCAGTGACAATGGTCCACAATTTTCATCTAAAGAGTTCGAATCCTTCTCTAAAAATTGGGATTTCAAACATGAAACAAGTGACCCTGGATATCCAAAAGGGAATGGAAAAGCAGAATCAGCTGTAAAATCAGCCAAAGCTCTGATGAACAAATGTGCACAATCAAAGACAGATCCCTATATTGCGATATTAGAAACACGAAATACACCAACTCAGGATGTAGGAAGTAGTCCTGCACAGCGTCTCCTGAACAGAAGAACAAGATCATTTTTACCCATGTCTGAATCACTACTCGCCCCAAGAGGTGACAATTATTTGGAATCAGAGAGACAAAGATTGAAAAAGAACAAAGTCAGACAAGCTGAAAACTATGACAAAGGCTCTAAAGATTTAGAAGAATTGAAAGAAGGAGATACTGTTCGTATTCAACCATTTAGGCTAGGCCAGAAAACGTGGGATAAAGCAGTCATAAACAGACAGATAAGTGAAAGATCATATGAAATTGAAACAGCAAAGGGAACACTTATTAGAAATAGAGTGCATTTGAGGAAAACAAAGGAAGTGCCACCTGTTCCAGCAGAGAACAAAGAATCAGAAAATTCAAAGAACAGAGAACAAAGATCAGATAATGTTCAAAGATCAGATAAAAAAGAAGTAGAAAATTTCAAAGTAATAGAAAGAATCATTAGCAAAGATCCAAGCGAAGGAACTCCGATTCCAAATACAATTACACCCAAGAGAACAAGGGACAGTGCAACGATCAGAGAGAGTAGAAATGAAACTGAAACGGTTAAAGGGACAAAGATTCCAGATGTAGCAAAGAACAGTCCCGTGAAACCAATGATAGAGACAAGGACACTTCGTCGTTCAACCAGAGAAAGAAGAGCTCCTACCCATTTGAGGTACTATTGCAGCAAATGACTTATCAAGTGAACTACTGTGACTCTAAGGAGATTTTGTGTGAACATTTTATTTTAATTTGTAAAAGAAAGGATGTTACAATAATACATGAAGTATTTGTATGTTGTTGTGGTTGAGTTTATCAGATTTTGTGAGTTGAGAGTTGAAGCCGGTGTGTACTTCTTCCTGTTCCTCTGCACAACGACTGGATATTGAAACAGGTACATCTCTGCCCCATTCACCCTTGGTAGGGGAGTGAGACAGGGATGTCCCCTATCCCCCTTATTATATGTCCTAGTTTCCGAAATTTTTGCAATCTCTATCAGAAAAAACCAAGACATTACTGGTATTACAATTAAAAATGTTGAATTTAAAATTACCCAGTATGCTGATGACACCACAATAATCCTGCAAGGTGAACAGTCCATCAAATCAACTTTCGATTGTGTCCAAGATTTTGAACTGGCATCAGGAGCTAAAATAAACAAAGGAAAAAGTAATGGAATTTGGCTTGGAAGATATAAAAACAGATCAGATAATCCATATAATTTAGCATGGGGCAGGGAAGCATTGAAAATCCTTGGTGTCTTTCATGACCCTATTTTGAAAGAAAAAGAAACTTGGGATCCTCGCATAAATAAATTCTGTAAAACTTTAGACCTTTGGACTTCTCGTGATCTTTCCTTGAGGGAGAGGGCTGTGGTTGCAAACCAGCTGGCCAGCTCGGTTTTCTGGTACACTGCAGCCATATATCCCCTTCCCCAGTGGGCTCTGAAAAAAATCAATGATAAACTGTGGAAGTTCATTTATCAGAATAAAAAAGATCCTATTAAACGTACACAAGCAAGACTTCCATACGAATTAGGAGGATTGAATATTATTGATATTGAAAAGAAAGCTGATGCCATTAAATTATCTTGGATTTCAAAATATCTTCAAAATG
>JACTAT010000037.1:3376309-3405689 GCA_014526335.1 Chrysaora quinquecirrha
ACTTATTAAACTACAATTGGATTTCCCTAATTCAAAGTTAAAAAATTCAAACGTTGGAACAAATTAATGAACAATTTAATAAACGCAATACAAAATTCTACTGTTCTATAAGGATGGATGGACGGAAGAGGCAAAAGAGAAAAAAGATAGAAAGACATGGAAACGAGGCAAGTCTCATGGGATGTTGATTTTCAGTTTTGATTCTCAAGGGATGCTAGGACATGATTCATTTTAATTGGATGTAAGTAACATTTCAATATTGAGGCACTATTTCAAAGTCTTGGAAAATCGAAAGTAGATTTTATGGACCCATTGACATTGATACGAAGTAGGGAAGCCATTGAAATTAGGGTTGTGGGGCATAATTCATTTGTTAAGTAATTTATTTAATTATGAAAATTATTGAAAATTAAAGAGAAAAAGAAACAAAAAGGACGAGTGTCAATATTTGCTGCGTGTTATTTTTGTGCTTTTCTCCTGTGATTTCCTTTGTCTATCAGTTCCTGGTATGTCTTTTGAGAAGATGATGATGATGATGATGCCATTCGTCTTTTGTGCTGGGAATGTGTTGGTTGTGGTTGGGGTGTTGAGGTTGGTTGAGTGAGTGAAGAATCAGATGTGATGACTGGTGATGATGTTTGTGTTGATGGAGCGGAATAATGAAAGAGTGTGGAGGCAATAGCGGGAGTGATTGTGGGTTGTGTTGGTGTGATTTGAGTTAACTGGGGTGAATATTCTTGGGTTGGATTTGAGTTTGTGAATGGAGTAGATGAACGTTGTCTTCGTCGAGGCAATGGAATTGGAGAGCATTGTGGAAGAATGGATTGGGAGTTGCATTGTTGGGTGACTGGAGATGCTGGTGAAGTTGGAATTGTGGTGTCTGATTTGGATGATTCTAATGATTGAGTTGGTTTGGATGGCGTTGTATGGGAAATGGAACTGGGGTCATCAGTCTGACTTCCACTGCAGGCGTCAAACTGTGTTACGTCTTGGTCTTCTGTGTTAGAGTCATTGTCATCCTGTTGTTGTTGTTGTTGTTGTTGTTGTTGCGTTGGCAAGGGCCTAAGCCTATACTTAGGCCCTGCTGGTCTGTCCTGTTGATCTGTCTCGCTGTCACTGTGTTGTTGTTGTTGCTGTTCTGTGGATAAGGGCCTAAGTCTCTTAGGCAGTGGCCTGTCCAAGTCACTGTCATAGTTGGAAAGTATAACTGTGTCACTGTTGTTGTCACTGTTACGTATTGTATTGTGTGATGTGTATCTGTCACCGTTTAGTCTAATGTCACAGTCAACGTAGTTGTGGCCGTCGTCTCCACAGTAGAAGCAGAGCTTCAGACCCCTAAGATTGCAGTTGATGGTGAGGTGAAGGGTTGAATTACAATGCATGCAGATTGGTTGACGTCCTCGATATGAAATTAAGATTTTGTGGCCTGAGATGACAATGAATGGGGAAGTGGATTTTCTGGATTGGGATAAATGGTACAGAGACGTTTTCCAGTGGAGATGGATGGAAATTCTTGATATTTTTGGTGCCAGATGTTGATTATTCTGCCGTGAGGGTGGAGTTGTTCATAGATTTGTGAATTCGAGATGTCTGGTGTGGCAAATGGAATGGTGATGAGGGTTGGTCTGGAACGAATTGGTGTGATGGGTAATGGATGCTCTGGCTGTGAGGGTAGAAATATGGATTTGGAGAGGAGGACGTCAACCAAGGATGAATGGGATAGTATTGCATTCCAGTTTTGGTATCCTGGCTTAGATGGCATTCTTTGAAGGTGCGTGATGGCTGTAGGGTTGTTCAGTGATTTTGAATGTTAGTGATGATTTCGGAATGTGAGGTGCTTGATTTTGTAAAGAATTTGATGCCACATTGAGATATTGAGTCATAACTTCTTGTTGTTGTTGAATTTGGCGTTTTAAGTTTATCTGCAAATGTTTTACCTGATGAATTTGTTGATGAAGCTGAGATGTTGGACATATTTTCATCTTCTTGATGCGATTGTGGTCTGTTAGATCCCGCATGCGCGTCTTCTTTATCATGTTGAGCATGCGCTTCTTCTTCTTCAACGATAGAGCTCCAATCTTTCTGAGTATCCATGATGTTGTCTGTTGCTGTACTATTACCTGACGGGTCCATGTTGACACACTTCTTCCCGTCAGGTAAGTATGCAGGATTTTTCTAGCAGAGGAGCGTCGTCCAGGAACTTCTCGTTTCAAATGTGGTACATTGGCAACAGACCACAAGTGAAAGGCTGGCACTTCCATTCCGTTGAGATCGGCAAGGGATGAGAACAGATTTGGTAAGACTCGTCGCGGTTGGAACTTTCAGCACTAATGCTATGCGATGGTGAAAGGTGGAAATAATAAGACAAAGCAAATGCTGTTTCCTGTATAATAATTGTTGATGCGGTGCAATGTGAGAGATGGATGGCTAACACATCCGCAAGACGATGACGACAGAAAGAGATGTGAGGATGAAGAAGGTTTTTCTGTGTTGCTTGTTTTACACTTCAAGATGAGGGGGTGGGCCATCCATGGCGGCACTGCAATACCAGGACAACCCGTGTCCGGGGTGAAGCAAGCTTCAGACCCACGGACCAATTCCAAAAATCAGTTTAATATTTGAGCACCCTTGGGTGCATATCAGATATTAAGCTGATAAGAACAGATACTACACTTGATCTTAGCCAAAAGGCCGAGAAGCGATAACGAACTAGTCTTCGCTTCAGGCCGCGTCTCCACACGTGTTGCAATCACACGTGGGTGCAGGACAGCGACACGGAATTGCCAGTCAGTGCGTGTGCAATACCTGGCTGGCTACGCTACGTCGGTTGAAAAGAAGGACTGCAATTGCAAAAAGTGAAGCCTACAACACCAGGTGTTCCCAGGCGGTCACCCATCCAGGTACTGACCTGGCCCGACCATGCTTGACTGCGGTGATCGGACGAGAACCGGTATATTCATGGTGGTATGGTCGTAGGCGAAAGCTAGAGGGCCGAATGTGCATGACACTACAGGCTAGAGACGCAGAAGTGTGCACACGCACATGTACGTATACGGCTTGATGCGTACGAAGTGGGTTGATGGAGGTAGATCTTCGTGGGAGTGCAGTGCTGCTGAGAAGGTGTGGTGAGTACCCTGGCCAGTTGGAACAGTGGGCGTGGCATTCGTGGAAGCCCAGCTTGCTCTTTAATAGTGTTGCAAAGGATGGGCTTCCGGTTGCGGCTGTACGAATGTGGTAAAGGTTGGTGCATCTTCCGGCATCTGGAGCGAAAGATGTGGAAAACGGCAAACGGTCGGTAACTTGCACACTCTTTGTAGAGTAGGGGAATTTTGTGTCGAGAGATGCCTGGTATCTGGCAAGTCGTGGTGGTGTTCTGACATGTATGCAGAATTTGACATTAGTACTATTGGAAGGGGACTAGCGCGAACGCAGGTCCCCACTACCAGAAATTGTACGGTCGAGTTACCAACGTTTGCGGTAATCGCAGGGGTCAGCCAAACCGAACTGCAATGGAAAGGCCTCGCCCTGGAAGAATCTCCTTGTTGATCAAGATGTCTTCCCCGTCAGGTAAGTATGCAGGATTTTTCTAGCAGAGGGAGCGTCGTCCAGGAACTTCTCGTTTCAAATGTGGTACATTGGCAACAGACCACAAGTGAAAGGCTGGCACTTCCATTCCGTTGAGATCGGCAAGGGATGAGAACAGATTTGGTAAGACTCGTCGCGGTTGGAACTTTCAGCACTAGTGCTATGCGATGGTGAAAGGTGGAAATAATAAGACAAAGCAAATGCTGTTTCCTGTATAATAATTGTTGATGCGGTGCAATGTGAGAGATGGATGGCTAAGACATCCGCAAGACGATGACGACAGAAAGAGATGTGAGGATGAAGAAGGTTTTTCTGTGTTGCTTGTTTTACACTTCAAGATGAGGGGGTGGGCCATCCATGGCGGCACTGCAATACCAGGACAACCCGTGTCCGGGGTGAAGCAAGCTTCAGACCCACGGACCAATTCCAAAAATCAGTTTAATATTTGAGCACCCTTGGGTGCATATCAGATATTAAGCTGATAAGAACAGATACTTTTTTTTTTTTTCATTTTATATTATTTGGAGGTGCCCCTGTTAAGCAGTAGGTACACCTCCAGGCCCCCATAGACATGGCAAGGGCAGTGTACATAAAATCAGATTAATTACAATGATACTAAAATTTATTGAACGAAACTAATTAATTACAATGATACTGTATTAATTCCATATCATAATGTTATGAAACACATTCAATCAGATATAATTGTCAATCTTACTTAATACAATAGTAATTAAAAGTTCATTGCATTGTTCGTGTGATAATTGAACTAGGTGAAATGTGTAAAAATCAAATATTAAATTTAATTGAATTATTTTCTACGCTTGCAATTGTACTATTTACAGTGAAATACTTGAGAGTCTTTCCTCCGTCGATTGATATCGTGTTAAAGGCTATCGTGATTCGATCTCTGATTACTTTTCTGATTTCGAGGATAATTTGCTTACTACTTTGAAATTTATTATCGTAAACAGTTTTGCATCTGCTATTCCAGATATGATAGCAAATTAATTTGATGAGGTACAATAAAAGAGGTCTATAATGATAACTAACAGAGGAGGGAAGGATGCGCAAGAAAACAGTTTCCGTTGTCAAATCAAAACTGCTGGTACCAAGAGATTGCAAAATTTCTTTAAAGTTAATCCAGGTCTCTATAGCAACAGGGCATTCCAAAAACACGTGCTCTATGGTTTCAGCTTTATTACAGCGTTTACATAGACCATCGGTTTTAAGGCCCCAGGATTTGAGATAATCTAAAGTTTTCAAAACGCGATGGGTAATTTTCCAGGAAACATCATTTTCGTATCCTGTAGATAGGCCGTGAAGAGAAGAGGACCAGATAACATTCCAAGGGAGGTTGCGTGATTGGACGACGATCTCCCAGGTTTGTTGGGATCGAGGTTCAATCTGCAACCTATTTAATATAAGTTTATATAAATTACGTACATTTAAGCTATCAGAATTAAATGATTTTATATCAGCACTAAGCTTATTTACAAGCGACAGCAAAATATCGTAGAGGGGAGGACGATATAGGGAATTTGGAGTGTTATTACTTCTAAGAAAGGACCATAAGGTAGAGTATTTTGAAAGAGTGCGAGCAATCCAATAGCGAGCAAGGAAAATCCATTTAACAGTTGCTCCTTGATCGCAAATTGTGTGTAAGGAGCGCAGAAGGAGGGCTTGATTCTTCAGCCGGAGGTTAATGAGGCCTAAGCCCCCTTTATCTCGGGGTTGGTAGATGACTTCTCGTTTGACGAGTTCATTTTTAGAAGACCATAAGAAGTTGAATACAAGGGTATAGATCCTTGTTAAGATATTAGGAGGAACAGGATAGACAGTAGAGCGGTAAATAAGACCGGAAAGACCAAGTGTGTTGATTATCATTACTTTTCCATGTAATGATAGGGATCGATTCGACCAAGCATGGAGACGTTGCTCCAGTTTGTTGACACGTTTATTAAAAGCATCATGGATTGCCTCATTTGAGCCGAAAGAGACACCAAGGATTTCAATGTCCTCAGAAGTCCAGTTTAGTTCTGGGACAGAGCGTGAAGCGCAACCTTTATATTTCCCGAACCAGACTCCTTCGGATTTCCCTTTCGAGAAATTTACTTTGAGCCTGATCCAGCTTCAAAGTCGCGGACGGATTTGAAAGCTTCCTTTACTGAATTATCGTCAGTGACAAGGATGGTCGTGTCATCCGCATATTGGCTGATTTTAGCCGGTGAAGCGGAGCCAGGAAGTGGTAATCCAGATACAAGATTATTATTTCGAACAGCGTTACCGAGCGTTTCTGCTACCAAACAGTACAATAAAGGAGAAAGAGGGCATCCTTGGCGGACCCCTCTTTGGAGAAGAAATTTTCTGGAAGAATGACCGTTATTTAGGACACATGACGACACGTTCTTGTAGATTGTCGTGATGAAGCTGATGAAGACGGGTCCGAAATTCATACGCTTCATAATTTTATTGAGAAAATCCCAATTTACACGATCAAAGGCTTTCTCTTGATCGACTTTGATAATCGCTAGGGGTAGATTCTTTTGTTCAGCGTAAGAGATTGAATCTCTTACTAGAAAAAGGTTATCAAAGATAGTTCTTCCGGGGACGCAACAGGTTTGGTCCTCGTTCAATATAGAAGGAAGAACGGTTTTAAGGCGGTTTGCAAGGGCTTTAGTGCCAATTTTATAATCAACATTAAGGAGAGATATCGGACGCCAATTTTGAGGTCGAGTTTGTCTCCTTTTTGAACAAAAGAGATATCAATGCAAGTCTCATGGACTCGGGGAGCAAACCAGAGTAAAGGGAGTAATTGAGAACATCAACAAGATCGGAGCCGAGTATTGGCCAGAAAGTTTTGTAAAATTCTGAAGGAAGGCCATCAGAGCCGGGCGATTTTTGCCCCTTCATTGAGGACAGAGCATCGTAACATGATTGTGAATCAAGTTTAATCTCTAAAGAGTCCCTTTCTTCGGGTGATAGACGTTTTCGATTTGCGAAAGAAGAAATTCTTGAGCTGCAAGATCAGGATTTGAGTGGAGGTAACGGTTCTGCCATCGCATTTTAATGCAGAAATGACTTTAGAACTTTGGCGAGAATTTTCCAAAGAGTAAGAGTATTTGGAAGGCTTTTCAAACTCTGTGTAGAAGCCTTCCTTTGAACGAATTCTTGCACCATGAACAAGAGTGTTATCAAGGTCTGTAATGTCAGACTTTATAGCCTCGATTGCATCTAAAACAGGCCTAGAAGGCTTTAACCAAACCCCGGACCCTTTTTCAAAGAGTTCGAGTCTAAACGAGATGCTTGGAGCATCATGATCGGAATAGGGAAAAACACTATGTTTGAATAACTACAATTACGAAAAATATCTCCAGACACATAAAATTTGTCTAACTGACACGAGATAGAACCATCAGGGTTGGTCCATGTGAAATTTCGTGTTGACGGATTTAAATGTCGGAAAACGTCCTTAAAATCGTACGTAAGATTGAGCAGTTGCAAGGCTTTTAAAGCTGTTATTGCTAAATCGGAGTCTCCACCGTTTTTATCTAAAAGGAGTCTTCGATGCAGTTAAAATCTCCACCAAAACTGTAGGGATGCCCCTTTCAGAACAGCGTGCAAAGATTCAAAAAAGTCTTTACGTTGAGAAACATGGTTAGGCGCATAAATGTTGCAGAATTGAATATGTGCCTCACCAAAGTCGCATATGAGATTCAAATACCGTCCAGCGAGATCGTGGGATTGAGAAATTAATTTGAAATTTGATCTGCGAGAGAAAAGCGTACAAACTCCTGCGCTGTGGTTGTTGCCAGGCGACAAAAACACTTGGCCATCCCATTCCTGTTTTAACAGATCAAGATCAGCCGAGGAAAGGTGTGTTTCTTGCAAGAAGATAACGTCCTGTTTTTGGTTTTTAACCCACTGGAGTATGGTCTGACGTTTGCGAAAATCCTTCAGACCATGAGAATTTATTGTTATGCATTTCAAGTTCATGGTTAGACTATTTTAGTGTCTGGGGATATTTTATTTAAAAAATTGCTAGGCAATGATATATACGGATACAGACAAATTGCGAATATTTTTATGCGACAGAATAGTTCATTTTTAGTCCTTATTATTATTAAATTTATTTGTAATTCTACTTACAAAGGACTCTGACTTCTTCTTCGGAGGACGGGTGGAGCTTTTCTTCTTCTCGTTGTTCACAATCACGCTTCCAACTGTTGAAGACCCAGACGATTCATCGAGGGGACGCTTGGAAGAACTGCTTGCGTCGGAATGAACAGCAGTCTCTTGCTGTGATGGTTTCGTGCTAGTTGGCTTTGGAGGGAGATTTGGTTTTCGGGAGGGTTTTCTTGGAGGTCTTTGGGGTTTGGGTGGTTCAGAAGGTGGAATGGTTGCTTGGTCAGACGGTGAAGTGGTTTGTGATGTTGTTGAAGGATTCAAGTGGACTTTGGGTGGTTTCTTGCTAAAGAGCTCCTCCAGAGAGTCAGGTTGTGTGTCTGAAAACAATGTGGGAGATGAAGTGAATGAGAAAGTTAGTGGTGGTTTGGGTTGGTTGAATGCGATATTTGCAAATGGGTTGGGTGGGGTAGGATCAGATAGGGTGGATGGCGTTGGGTCTTCTTTGGTGTTTGGAGCAAGAGTGGGTGAATCCTTTTCCGGATCGCTTTGCTCCTCATCATCATCGTCATCATCAGCCTCGTTGCCGTCATCTTTGTCTTCATCCGCATCTTCCTCATTATCTTCATTCGTCTCATCTTCTTCCGGAGCTTGGCTTTCGCCTTCCGCTGCCATGACTTGACTGTGGATATCCATTCCAAAATTGTCGAAATCCTCTTCGTGAGGCGTCCACTCGACACACTCAGAAATGTCATGCCGGGCAGAGCCACATATCGCGCAAATTTTGTTCAGAGGACAAGCTGTGATGGTGTGGTCCATTTTGCCACAGTTGAAGCAACGGGAACGGCGGCAATTACTTGCATTGTGACCTAGCTGGTCGCATCTTCTGCATGTCTCCGGCTGGCCAGTGTAACGAACACGGAAAGATTCGCTACCAAAGTGAATGAATGAAGGGATAGCTTGCCTGAGATTCATTCGCAGATGACGAATTCCATTCTCACATTCTGGCATCAGAGCATGGTGACCTCGGCGGATGCTAAGAACCTTACCATACCTCTCAAGCTTTCGGACGACGGCGTCATCATGCAGCTCAAAGGGAACGCTGTAAACATTCACAAAGGCGATTGTGGAGGCTGGATCAAAAATCCCTAGAGTTTCACCAGAACGGACTTTGACGGCTGCAAACTTCATGATCTTTTTCTTTTCTTCAGGATCTTTAGTTGTGATAATGATATCGCCACTGGTGCTTTTCGATAAGGAAATAGGACGTAACTCGAAGATGTCCTGGCAGATTTCGTAAATTTCCTTTGGATCCACTTTACAGCCTGTTGGCACTCGTAGAGAGACGGAGTTGGGACGTTTTAGTCTGCCAAAGGCACCAGTTGCCGTAGGAAAGGAATTTGCTTGTGAATACATGGTAATTCGAGACGATGGAGCAGCAGCAGCAGCATAAGCCATGATGATTTAAATCTTGAAAAAATATTACCACAATAGATATGATTAACCAAAGTCGTTACCACAATAGATGTGATTCAAGAAAATTTTTAACCACAATAGATGCGATTCAGCAAAATCTTTAGGTCAGTACAGTCCAAAGGTCACTGCCTGCCAATCAAGAGGCGCCAGGCTATTTATAGCCTAGACTTTTTCACCTTTGCACCCAAAAAACAATGGGTGCGCTCCTCAGTTTCCGGTTGTGGCTCAAACGAGTAGAGCTTAGCCAAAAGGCCGAGAAGCGATAACGAACTAGTCTTCGCTTCAGGCCGCGTCTCCACACGTGTTGCAATCACACGTGGGTGCAGGACAGCGACACGGAATTGCCAGTCAGTGCGTGTGCAATACCTGGCTGGCTACGCTACGTCGGTTTGAAAAGAAGGACTGCAATTGCAAAAAGTGAAGCCTACAACACCAGGTGTTCCCAGGCGGTCACCCATCCAGGTACTGACCTGGCCCGACCATGCTTGACTGCGGTGATCGGACGAGAACCGGTATATTCATGGTGGTATGGTCGTAGGCGAAAGCTAGAGGGCCGAATGTGCATGACACTACAGGCTAGAGACGCAGAAGTGTGCACATGCACATGTACGTACGTATACGGCTTGATGCGTACGAAGTGGGTTGATGGAGGTAGATCTTCGTGGGAGTGCAGTGCTGCTGAGAAGGTGTGGTGAGTACCCTGGCCAGTTGGAATAGTGGGCGTGGCATTCGTGGAAGCCCAGCTTGCTCTTTAATAGTGTTGCAAAGGATGGGCTTCCGGTTGCGGCTGTACGAATGTGGTAAAGGTTGGTGCATCTTCCGGCATCTGGAGCGAAAGATGTGGAAAACGGCAAACGGTCGGTAACTTGCACACTCTTTGTAGAGTAGGGGAATTTTTGTGTCGAGAGATGCCTGGTATCTGGCAAGTCGTGGTGGTGTTCTGACATGTATGCAGAATTTGACATTAGTACTATTGGAAGGGGACTAGCGCGAACGCAGGTCCCCACTACCAGAAATTGTACGGTCGAGTTACCAACGTTTGCGGTAATCGCAGGGGTCAGCCAAACCGAACTGCAATGGAAAGGCCTCGCCCTGGAAGAATCTCCTTGTTGATCAAGATGTCTTCCCGTCAGGTAAGTATGCAGGATTTTTCTAGCAGAGGAGCGTCGTCCAGGAACTTCTCGTTTCAACTGTGGTACATTGGCAACAGACCACAAGTGAAAGGCTGGCACTTCCATTCCGTTGAGATCGGCAAGGGATGAGAACAGATTCGGTAAGACTCGTCGCGGTTGGAACTTTCAGCACTAGTGCTATGCGATGGTGAATGGTGGAAATAATAAGACAAAGCAAATGCTGTTTCCTGTATAATAATTGTTGATGCGGTGCAATGTGAGAGATGGATGGCTAACACATCCGCAAGACGATGACGACAGAAAGAGATGTGAGGATGAAGAAGGTTTTTCTGTGTTGCTTGTTTTACACTTCAAGATGAGGGGGGTGGGCCATCCATGGCGGCACTGCAATACCAGGACAACCCGTGTCCGGGGTGAAGCAAGCTTCAGACCCACGGACCAATTCCAAAAATCAGTTTAATATTTGAGCACCCTTGGGTGCATATCAGATATTAAGCTGATAAGAACAGATACTTTTTTTTTTTTTTTTTTTTCTTCATTTTATATTATTTGGAGGTGCCCCCTGTTAAGCAGTAGGTACACCTCCAGGCCCCCCATAGATATGGCAAGGGCAGTGTACATGGAATCAGATTAATTACAATATAATTCTTAATGACTAGTGGTAAGGGTAAAAATAATTAAATACAATAATAATGAAATTAATTCCAAGGCAACTCTCTAATGCAACTTATTACAATCTTCAGTAATGGTTCGAAGTTCAGTTTTTCATTGAACCGTGGTGACTAGCCTAAAAATCTGTGTTGTTGTCCGTTTTGCTAATCAAATGTTGAATTTAATTAAATTATTTTCAACATAAGCTATAATACTATTTACTGTAAACGAGCGCAGTGATTTTCCTCCATCTAGGAAGGAACAATTAAAGGCTACAGTTATTCTATCTCGAATGATTTTTCTGATTTCAAATATAATTTGCTTACTCGTTTGAAATTGCTTATCATAAACAGATATGCATCTACTGTTCCATATATGGTAGCAGATTAGTTTGACGAGATATAAAAGCAGAGGTCTGCAGTGATAACTAACAGCAGTGGGAAAGATCCGGAGGAAAACAGTTTCCGTTGTCAAATCAAAATCTGTTGTACCAAGAGACTGTAAGATTTCTTTGAAATTTACCCAAGTTTCTATCGCAACCGGGCACTCTAAAAAGACATGCTCGATCGTTTCAGGTAGGCTACACCTTTTGCAGAGGCCATCAATTTTTAAGCCCCATGACTTGAGGTAGTCCAATGTTTTCAAGACACGATGGGTAATTTTCCAAGACACATCATTTTCGTAACCGGTGGAAAGGCCATGAAGGGAAGATAACCAGATACATTTCCAAGGAAGGTTTTGACACTGAAGAACAATCTCCCATGTTTCTTGGGACCGAGGTTCAAGAATAAAGCTGTTTAAAATAAGTTTGTAGAGATTACGAACGTTAAAACCATCGGAATTCAGCGATCTAATATCATTGCTGAATCTATCTACAAGTGATAGCAAGGTATCATATAAGGGAGGGCGGTAAAGAGAGTTTGGGGTGCTATTGCTTCTAAGGAAAGACCACAGCGTTGAATATTTGGCCAGGCTGCGAGCTATCCAGTATCGGGCAAGATATATCCACTTCACATTTGCGCTCTGGTCACCAATTGTCTTCAAGGAGCGCAATAAGAGAGCTTGGTTTTTCAAACGGAGATTGATAAGGCCTAGCCCTCCTTTATCTCGAGGTTGGAAGAGCAGGTCACGTTTCACGAGCTCATTTTTCGAAGACCACAGAAAGTTAAAAATTAGTGTGTGAATCCTAGTCAAGATATCTGGGGGAACACAATAAACTGTTGAAAGATAAATAAGACCAGAAAGACCAAGTGTGTTAATTATCATGGTTTTTCCGTAGAGAGAAAGAGAGCGATGAGACCAGGCTGAAAGGCGTTGTTCTAGCTTGTTGACCCGTTGAGAAAAAGCGTCATGGATTGCTTCTTTGCATCCAAAGGGGACTCCAAGGATTTCTAAATTGTCAGTAACCCAGTGTAGTTCCGGGGCCGAGCGGGAGGAGCAACCTTTAAATTTTCCAAACCAGATGCCTTCTGATTTTCCTTTAGAAAAATTAACTTTGGACCCTGATCCGGACTCAAAGAGGCGGACGGACTCAAAGGTTTCCCTGACAGAGTTGTCATCAGAGACAAAGATGGTGGTATCATCGGCATATTGGCTAATTTTTGCCATTGTTGGAGTTCCAGGTAACAACATTCCAGACACACGATTGTTTGTTCGAACTGCATTGCCTAGAGTCTCGGCAACTAAGCAGTAGAGTAGGGGAGAAAGAGGACATCCTTGGCGGACTCCTCGATGGAGCTGGAATTTTCTTGATGAGTAACCATTGTTCAACACGCAAGAGGAGACACTGTTGTACAGAGTTTCTATGAAACTAATGAAAACAGGTCCGAAGTTCATCTGGACCATTATTTTGTTCAAGAAGTCCCAATTCACACGGTCAAAGGCCTTTTCTTGATCAACTTTGATCAAAGCCAAGGGAAGATTCTTTTGTTCTGCATACAAGATGGAGTCTCTAACTAAGAAAAGATTGTCAAAAATGGTTCGACCGGGGACACAGCATGTTTGATCCTCATTCAGGATCGAAGGGAGGACAGCTTTTAGACGGTTGGACAGAGCTTTGGTGCCAATTTTATAGTCTACATTAAGAAGAGAGATTGGGCGCCAGTTTTTCAAATCGAGCCTGTCGCCCTTTTTAAATAAAAGAGAGATCATAGCTAACCTCATGGATTCGGAAAGCAAACCTGAGTAAAGAGCATAATTCAAGACTGCAACAAGGTCTTCTCCTATAATAGGCCAGAAAGTTTTGTAAAACTCCGCAGGAAGGCCATCGGACCCTGGCGACTTTTGGCTCTTCATGGAGGAAAGTGCACTATGGCAAGTTTCTAAATCAAGCTTGACTTCCAATGAATCTTTTTCGTCTTGAGAGAGCTTTTTGGTAATTTGAGAGAGGAGACGCTCTTGAGCAATCAAGTCTGGTTGCTCAGCAGTATAGAGATTTTCATAAAACTGAGCACAGTTTTCTAAGATAGCATAACTAGAAGTAACAGAGCCATCTTCACTTTTCAAAGCAGAGATGACTTTGGAGCTTTGTCGCGAATTTTCTAATGAGAAGAAGTATTTTGAAGGCTTCTCAAACTCAGTGTAGAAACGTTCTTTTGAACGTATTTTAGCACCTTGAACAAGAGAGTTGTCAAGCTCAGTAATATCAGATTTGATGACGTCAATAGCTTCCTTATTAGCCTTGGAAGGCTTTAAGGCGTTAAGATGCTTGAGTTTTTTCTCTAAGTCGGCTCGCCTTTTGCGACGTTCTCTTGCTAAACGTTTGGAGAATTTCATGGCAATGTGTTTGATTTTACGCTTGCCAATATCCCACCAGGCATTTAAGTCACGGAAATCTATCTTCCGTAGTTGCCAATGGGACCAGAAGGATTTAATTTTCTCGACAAATACAGGATTTTCTAAAAGGGACGTATTAAATTTCCAAACACCCGGGCCCTTTTTCAAAGAGTTCGGGAGCCTAAAGGAGATACTTGGAGCATCATGATCAGAATACGGAAAAAACACTATATGAGAATTACTACAATTACCGAAAATATCTGCAGACACATAAAACTTGTCTAACCGACAAGAGATAGAACCGTCTGGGTTTGTCCAGGTGAAATCTCGCGTTGACGGGTTTAAGTGCCGAAAGACGTCCTTTAGATCATACGTGATATTAAGCTGTTGCAACGCTTTCAGAGCTGTAACTGCTAAGTCGGAGTCACCACCATTTTTATCCAAAAGGAGTCTTCAACACAGTTAAAGTCTCCTCCAAAACAGTAGGGACACCTCCTTTCAGAACAGAGTTTAAAGTCTCAAAAACTCTTTGCGTTGAGAAACGTGGTTTGGCGCGTATACATTGCAGAATTGAATGTTGACTTCGCCGAAATCGCAAACAATATTTAAATAGCGGCCAGAGAGGTCGTGCGCTTCAGAAATAACTTTAAAGTTTGTTCTGGGAGAAAAAAGCGTACACACCCCGGCACTGTGTTGGCTGCCAGGAGACAAAAATACTTGGCCTTCCCAGTCTTTTTTCAACAGACCAAGATCAGCAGAAGAGAGATGTGTTTCTTGTAAAAAGATGACATCCTGTTTTTGGTTTTTGATCCACTGGAGAATGGTCTGGCGTTTACGAAAATCCTTCAGACCATGAGTATTGATTGTTATACATTTTAGGTTCATGGTGACATTGTTTTAGTGTCTGGAGATATTTTATTTAACATATTGCTAAGCAAAAAGATATATACGGTTTCGTTAATCTTTACTAGGATTTAATTTATGCGCTATGCGACTTACGAATGACTGTTCGGCCTTCTTTTTAGGTGGACGTGCTGAACTTTTCTTGCCTTGCTTATTCTCAATGACACTGCCCACCGTTGAGGAGCCTGACGACTCGTCATGGGCACGTTTGGATGATGTGCTTGTATCTGAGTGGACTGCCTTTTCTTTATCTTCTTGATGATTTGGCTTGCTGGGTTTGGGTGGAGGGATGGGTTTGCGTGAAGCTTTTTTTGGTGGTCTTTGAGGTTTAGGATCTTCTGCAGTAGGTGTGATGGATTTTTCGGTGTGAGATTGATCAAGAAAAATTTTTGGTGGTTTTTTCTTGAATAAATCGTCCAAGGACTCTTGAGAGAAAGATGGTGTTTGAGTGGAGAATATGCTTTGAGAGGGTGTGAATGAGAATTTGGTTGTTGGTTGTGTTGGTGTAAAGGAAATGTTGGCAAAAGGATTGACAGGTGCAGAGCTTGGTGGTTCTGATGGGGTCGGCTCCTCAACAGTGTCAGATGCCAATGCAGAATCTTCTTGCTTTCTTTTCTCACCATCATATGATGTTGCATCAGTTTCATTATCCTCGTCTTCCTCATCATCATCAGCAAGATTTCCATCATCGACCTCGTCTGCAGCAGCGTTGTCTTCGTCCTCCTCATTGTTGTTGCGCTGGTTGATTGTCTCTTCGACTCCAGCTTGGGAATTATATTCCAGGCCAAAGTCGTCGAAATCCTCTTCATGGGGGTCCATTCCACATTCAGTGATGTCGTGCTGGAAAGAACCGCATATTGCACATACTGGTTGAGGGAACAATTAGCAATTGTGTGGTCTAATTTATTGCAGTTGAAACAGCGCGAACGTTGGCATTGACTTGCAGAATGACCATATTGGTCGCATCGGCGACAGGTCTCCAGTTGTCCAGAGTATCGGACACGAAAGGATTCACTACCAAAGTGGATGAAGGATGGAATGCCTTTATGAAGGTGCATGCGTAGGTGCCTTGCACCATTCTCGCACTCTGGCATGTCTGCATGGTGACCTCTGCGGATGCTATGAACTGTGCCATATCGGCTTAGCTTGCGAACAATAGCGTCGTTATGTAGTTCAAATGGTACACTATAAACGTTGACATAGGCAATGACATTTGAGGGGTCAACAATACCAAGAGCTTAGCCAAAAGGCCGAGAAGCGATAACGAACTAGTCTTCGCTTCAGGCCGCGTCTCCACACGTGTTGCAATCACACGTGGGTGCAGGACAGCGACACGGAATTGCCAGTCAGTGCGTGTGCAATACCTGGCTGGCTACGCTACGTCGGTTTGAAAAGAAGGACTGCAATTGCAAAAGTGAAGCCTACAACACCAGGTGTTCCCAGGCGGTCACCCATCCAGGTACTGACCTGGCCCGACCATGCTTGACTGCGGTGATCGGACGAGAACCGGTATATTCATGGTGGTATGGTCGTAGGCGAAAGCTAGAGGGCCGAATGTGCATGACACTACAGGCTAGAGACGCAGAAGTGTGCACATGCACATGTACGTATACGGCTGGATGCGTACGAAGTGGGTTGATGGAGGTAGATCTTCGTGGGAGTGCAGTGCTGCTGAGAAGGTGTGGTGAGTACTCTGGCCAGTTGGAACAGTGGGCGTGGCATTCGTGGAAGCCCAGCTTGCTCTTTAATAGTGTTGCAAAGGATGGGCTTCCGGTTGCGGCTGTACGAATGTGGTAAGGTTGGTGCATCTTCCGGCATCTGGAGCGAAAGATGTGGAAAACGGCAAACGGTCGGTAACTTGCACACTCTTTGTAGAGTAGGGGAATTTTGTGTCGAGAGATGCCTGGTATCTGGCAAGTCGTGGTGGTGTGCTGACATGTATGCAGAATTTGACATTAGTACTATTGGAAGGGGACTAGCGCGAACGCAGGTCCCCACTACCAGAAATTGTACGGTTGAGTTACCAACGTTTGCGGTAATCGCAGGGGTCAGCCAAACCGAACTGCAATGGAAAGGCCTCGCCCTGGAAGAATCTCCTTGTTGATCAATTTTTTTTTTTTTCGTTTGAGTCTGGCGAATGCCAGCACCCGTTTAATTTACTAAATCAAAAATATTTACAAAAATTTAAAGTAAAAAAATAAAATAAAGTAATTACAAAAATAGAAATTATTTTAAAATGAATACATGTTTGAATTGCTGATTACGATACTTTAAGTGTTCATTGAAAGTGAATACTTGTTTGAATTTCTGATTATGATACATAACATTTATAATAGCATGAATTAACGCTGAACTTGAATGGACATGCTTCATTTGAGTGAAATTCAGTAAAGGGTTAATGATGTTGCTCCTTAAAAACTGGAGCTAAAATTCGCTAAACTTGCTAGCGATGTGTTACTTCATGTATATTCATGCTCGAAATATTAGAATCTAAATACTAAATGTTATGAAATGCAAATAAAATCATTAGTTATTAATTTAGAAAAATACAGCTATAAAATAGAGATATGTTAGGTAGCAAAAATATACAACGATACATTTCAACAAGATGTCCATAAGGAGCATCAAGTATGTATCACATGGTTCTAAAGTACGGAGTTTAGTGAGAAATTTTCTGATTCTCACAGGCGAGGGGATCGAAAGCAAAATGTAACCAACGGATTCCGTTGGTCAGCGGTAGTGTTTTCCCGCGCGAAATGCAGTGATTTTAACATTGTTGTTGTTGTTCAAAGTAATAGAGGCTTTAGATGTTTAAGTGTAAGTTATTATTTACAACTGAAGCCAAAACATTGTTTCGACACCAGTTGGTTTTAAATAAGGAAAGGGTGGCATTTGAGTCTTTAGAGAGGTTAAATTGATCTTTGATTTTACGTTTTAGTTTGGATTTAAAAGTATCTGAGGGGTTATTTACTTCGTTATCGAAAACAATTTTATTTCTTGTTGACCAGATAGAGCGGAGTGCAATATCGCGAATAGTTATAGCTGGAATAAAAGCTTGCATAGTTTTATTTAAAGCAAAACCAATAACAACAAAGAATTCTAAGTTATCAAGGTCGATGTTTAGGTTTAGATGGAGATCTTTAATCAGTTGAATTGCTTGTTGCCAAAGGTCCTTAACCATGGGACAGCGAACAAAGAGATGAACAGAGGTCTCCCTGTTCCTTTGACAGCGTAAACAATTCGGATTATCAATAATGTTGTGTCTTGAGAGTTTATCAGCGGTTGGTAGGGCAAGCTGGATTAACTTCCATTGTAGGTCACAAGATTTACGATCGTTATCGCGAGAGAAAATCGACTTGAAAATAAATTTCCAGTCTAAATAACCGAATTTACTATCCCAAAATAATCTAAATTTTTGAGAAGCCAAATCAAGAGTAGAAGCGATCAGATGTTGATAAAAGTCTTTCGAAGTTAGTTTCGAAAGAGGTTTATTCAACCCTGTTAGAGGGAGTTTAAAATCGACAGAAAAGCGATCGGGGGGTGCAACGTTATTATGAACGACTTCCCGATACTCAGGAGGTATACAGGAGAGAATGATATCGTGATCTTTTTTCCTAAAGTTATCTCCAACGAGTTCTTGAAGGGCAAGACTCGGGAGAAATCCGGGGGAGAGTTCGTAAGTCACGTCTCGAACAAGGGTAACCCCTGCATCGATCCATGACTGTACAGAGAGAAGTTTTTCTTTTGCAATTAGAGAGTTGTCGAACAAAGGTTCATTGAAAATTTCAACAGCAGGATTTGGATTAGATCGTTTGTTATCGCATAAGTTCAGATAGGATTTCAAAAGCGATTTATAGAAACAAGGCAATTTATTAATTTGTCTTGTGTTCAGAAAGCATTTCAAAACATTAGCCCCAGCATTAAGATTTTTGTATTTGCCAAGGAAATGATTGAATAGGATTTTCCATTTCCCTGTTTGTTTAGAATCAAAGAGCTTGGCGAGCCAAGACAATTGTAGGCTTTGGGCTTTCTTTTCTATGTCGACAAAATTGAGGCCGCCATCAATGTATGGAAGCTTAGCCTGAATATGTTTGATTGGCGGCTTCTTGCCGTTGAAGAGAAAAGCCCATAGAAATTCGTTCAGTTTTTTAAGAGCCCATGGGGGTATAGGGAAAATAGTGGCTGTGTAAAGGAGAGCAGAGGTGGCGAGTTGGTTAGCAACAATAGCTTTCCCGCGAAAAGTTAGATCACGGTTTTTCCAAAGATTGAGGGTTTTCTGGAACTTTAAAATCTTAGAATCCCAATTTAATTTTGAGATATTTCCAATTCCGAAAAAGATTCCCAGGATTTTCAGAGATTTCTTAGACCAGTCAAAGCCGTAAGGAGAGTCTGATCTATTTTTAAAACTACCCAGCCAGAGGCCTTCGCTTTTGTCAGTATTTATTTTAGCACCTGTGGCTTTTTCAAATTTTGAAAGGTGATGTTGGCAGGCTAAGATGGAGGTATTTCCTTGTAGGATTAAGGTTGTGTCATCGGCATACTGTACGATTTTGAATTCTGTTTTGTTGACAGTAATACCTTTAATTTTTGAATCTTTTCTGATGTTTTCTGCGAAAACCTCAGCAATGACTACATAGAGAAGGGCCGATAGAGGGCAACCCTGTCTGACCCCTCGAGAGGGAGAAAAAGTTTCCGAAATGTAACCATTTACTTTAACAGAGCTTTTGATGTCTGTGTACAAGAGTTTGACCCAGCTAATAAAAACCGGACCGAAGTTCAGTTTTTCGAGAGTCTTGAAAAGGAAACCCCAGTTTACCCGGTCAAAAGCCTTCATTTGGTCAATTGCGAGTAAGCCCACGGGTAGGTTTTGATCCTCGCTAATTTGTACTAGATCGCGTAAAACATGGCAATTTGATAAAATTGTTCGTCCTGGAACAGAACAGGTTTGGTCTTCAGAGATAATTGACGATAGAACCGATGAAAGGCGATTAGAAATAACCTTAGCAATGAGTTTATAATCGCAATTCAGTAAACTAATTGGTCTCCAGTTTTCAATCCTTTCTCGTTCACCTTTCTTAAATAAACAAGAAACGAGAGCAACTTTCTGCGAAGGGGTTAGATTTTTGTTTATAAAACATTCATTGATAACTTCTAGCAGGCAATCGGACAGCTTTTTCCAAAAGACTTTGTAGAATTCATAGGGTAAGCCATCAGTACCGGGTGATTTGTTATTTAGCATTTGGCTTAAGGCTAGAGAGAGTTCCTTCATAGTAATAACGCCCTCGCAGAGTTGTTTCTGGTTTGCAGAAAGGGTCCTAGAGAGATTTGTTAAGAGTTCGTTTTGCGCGGTTTCATCTACAGGTTCTTCAGTGTACAAGTCTTCGTAAAAGGTTTTCACAGAATCCAGTATTTGATTTGGTGCAGTTACAATATTGCCCTGTTTATCTCTAATCGCCCTCATGGTTCTATCGCCCTGGCGTTTCTTTTCCAGTGAACAAAAATAGGAGGTGACCTTTTCACCTTGTTCTGCCCATTTTGCTTTAGCACGAATTTTAGTAGCCTCGGCCTCTTGGGTCTCTATGCGTTTAATTTCGTTAGATATAGTTTTGGTGAGGGTAACGAACCTAGGGTCTCCTCTTCTTTCCGCTTTGCATTTAGAATTACGTAGTTTTTTATATAATTGGGATTTCCTTTTCAAGGCTTCTTTCTTGCGTTTTGCTGAGAAAACCTTTGCTATTTCACGGATTCGTGACTTTCCATATTCCCACCAGTCAGACAAGGAGTCAAAGCCCCTTTTTCTGCCCTTCCAGGAGTCTATGAAGTCATTAATGAGGTCAATGAAGGTTTGTTCTTTTAGAATAGAAGTATTTAGCATCCAGGAGCCCGGACCGCGTTTAATTTTAGAGAAATCAAGTTTTAAAATGACTTTATCATGATCTGAGTGGGGGAAGGGGTTAATAAAACAATTAGTAAATTTATCGCGAAATTCGCGGGAAGTGTAGAACCTATCGAGTCTGCTAAAAGATCCGTGAGGACTGAGATAGGTGAATTCTTTTTTAGTAGGGTTCTGAGTACGCCAGATATCTTCTAAGTTAAAATGGGTTAGGAAAGATTTGAGGTTAAGAGTTGTTCTGTCTACGTAAACGACATTATTTGATCTATCAAGGTCATTATTCAAAACGCAGTTAAAATCACCGCCGACAATAAAAGGGAAAGTACGTGGGTACTTATCTAAGTCGTTTTGGAGGTTTTGTAAAATTGTTTGCGACGAACAATGCCGTCTTTGCCTCCCGTAGGAGCGTAAATATTGACTAAAATAAGCCGGTTGTCATCGATTGAAAGGTCTAAGATTACATAATGACCTGTATTGCAGGCATAATGTGAATGAATTGTGGTGTTGATTTTATCAGAGATTAAAATCGAGACACCCTTTCTGTTGTCTGTTGACACAGAATGAAAGGATTTTCCTTTCCAATTCACGAAGGTTTTATCGAGTTCTGAGGAATTTAAATGCGTTTCTTGCAACAAGATTATGTCAAAATTTTTCGAAAATAAATGTTGGAAAATCGTGTCACGACGACGGGGGTCTCGCAACCCATTCACGTTTATACTTGCAATAGAAGCCATAGTAAACATAGATTAAAGGAAAAATTATACTGAATAGCTGGATGTTTTAAGTACTTGTTTTACCTTGGGTCTTTTTATTTTTACTGGATTTTTTTTCGGGTGTCGTTGGGATACTGCGCTTTGTGCCTTTTTTATAGGGAGCATAGTTCTGGATGTCCAATTGAGCTTTGGTATTTTTAGATTCATCTTGGCCTGAGGGTGTTGCTGTGGTGTTTTTGGGAGTCGCGGTAGCTTCAGAGATTTGTGGTGTTGGCTTGTTGTTAGTTGTTGGTGCATTGGTGGGTTTTTCGGGCTTAGCAATTACTTCAGGAGACTTTGGTGGTGTTTCCTCTGGGTCATCTTTAGGCATTTCTTCGTTCACCCCTTCAGGTTCTCCTGCGAAAGGATCTGTTGATGGTGGGTTTTCTGTTAATTCAGTGATGTCATCATCATCATCTTGTACTTCATCAGACATTAATCGTCCTCTTGGTCGCTTGATAACCACAAATCGCTCGCACTCTTGCTTTTTGTGATCGGTTGCTCCGCAGAGGTAACAGTGTTTTAAATTCCTTGAAGGGCAATCCCCGGTTCTGTGGGTATCTTGCATACATATATTGCAGAACACGGGTTTGCCCTTGTAGGAGAGGGAAATCTTTTTGTTTTTAATAATGAGAAAGGAGGGCAAGTCTTTCCCACCTGATGGAAACATCGTAACGAGGCGTTTGCCGTTGAAGACATTAGGAAAACCTTCCCATGTTTGTTTCCAGATACGTCCTTGTTGATCAAGATGTCTTCCCCGTCAGGTAAGTATGCAGGATTTTTCTAGCAGAGGAGCGTCGTCCAGGAACTTCTCGTTTCAAATGTGGTACATTGGCAACGGACCACAAGTGAAAGGCTGGCACTTCCATTCCGTTGAGATCGGCAAGGGATGAGAACAGATTTGGTAAGACTCGTCGCGGTTGGAACTTTCAGCACTAATGCTATGCGATGGTGAAAGGTCGAAATAATAAGACAAAGCAAATGCTGTTTCCTGTATAATAATTGTTGATGCGGTGCAATGTGAGAGATGGATGGCTAACACATCCGCAAGACGATGACGACAGAAAGAGATGTGAGGATGAAGAAGGTTTTCTGTGTTGCTTGTTTTACACTTCAAGATGAGGGGTGGGCCATCCATGGCGGCACTGCAATACCAGGACAACCCGTGTCCGGGGTGAAGCAAGCTTCAGACCCACGGACCAATTCAAAAATCAGTTTAATATTTGAGCACCCTTGGGTGCATATCAGATATTAAGCTGATAAGAACAGATACTACACTTGATCTTAGCCAAAAGGCCGAGAAGCGATAACGAACTAGTCTTCGCTTCAGGCCGCGTCTCCACGTGTTGCAATCACACGTGGGTGCAGGACAACGACACGGAATTGCCAGTCAGTGCGTGTGCAATACCTGGCTGGCTACGCTACGTCGGTTGAAAAGAAGGACTGCAATTGCAAAAGTGAAGCCTACAACACCAGGTGTTCCCAGGCGGTCACCCATCCAGGTACTGACCTGGCCCGACCATGCTTGACTGCGGTGATCGGACGAGAACCGGTATATTCATGGTGGTATGGTCGTAGGCGAAAGCTAGAGGGCCGAATGTGCATGACACTACAGGCTAGAGACGCAGAAGTGTGCACACGCACATGTACGTATACGGCTTGATGCGTACGAAGTGGGTTGATGGAGGTAGATCTTCGTGGGTGTGCAGTGCTGCCGAGAAGGTGTGGTGAGTACTCTGGCCAGTTGGAACAGCGGGCGTGGCATCGTGGAAGCCCAGCTTGCTCTTTAACAGTGTTGCAAAGGATGGGCTTCCGGTTGCGGCTGTACGAATGTGGTAAAGGTTGGTGCATCTTCCGGCATCTGGAGCGAAAGATGTGGAAAACGGCAAGCGGTCGGTAACTTGCACACTCTTTGTAGAGCAGGGGAATTTTGTGTCGAGAGATGCCTGGTATCTGGCAAGTCGTGGTGGTGTTCTGACATGCATGCAGAATTTGACATTAGTACTATTGGAAGGGGACTAGCGCGAACGCAGGTCCCCACTACCAGAAATTGTACGGTCGAGTTACCAACGTTTGCGGTAATCGCAGGGGTCAGCCAAACCGAACTGCAATGGAAAGGCCTCGCCCTGGAAGAATCTCCTTGTTGATCAAGATGTCTTCCCCGTCAGGTAAGTATGCAGGATTTTTCTAGCAGAGGGAGCGTCGTCCAGGAACTTCTCGTTTCAAATGTGGTACATTGGCAACGGACCACAAGTGAAAGGCTGGCACTTCCATTCCGTTGAGATCGGCAAGGGATGAGAACAGATTTGGTAAGACTCGTCGCGGTTGGAACTTTCAGCACTAATGCTATGCGATGGTGAAAGGTCGAAATAATAAGACAAAGCAAATGCTGTTTCCTGTATAATAATTGTTGATGCGGTGCAATGTGAGAGATGGATGGCTAACACATCCGCAAGACGATGACGACAGAAAGAGATGTGAGGATGAAGAAGGTTTTTCTGTGTTGCTTGTTTTACACTTCAAGATGAGGGGGTGGGCCATCCATGGCGGCACTGCAATACCAGGACAACCCGTGTCCGGGGTGAAGCAAGCTTCAGACCCACGGACCAATTCAAAAATCAGTTTAATATTTGAGCACCCTTGGGTGCATATCAGATATTAAGCTGATAAGAACAGATACTACACTTGATCTTAGCCAAAAGGCCGAGAAGCGATAACGAACTAGTCTTCGCTTCAGGCCGCGTCTCCACACGTGTTGCAATCACACGTGGGTGCAGGACAACGACACGGAATTGCCAGTCAGTGCGTGTGCAATACCTGGCTGGCTACGCTACGTCGGTTGAAAAGAAGGACTGCAATTGCAAAAGTGAAGCCTACAACACCAGGTGTTCCCAGGCGGTCACCCATCCAGGTACTGACCTGGCCCGACCATGCTTGACTGCGGTGATCGGACGAGAACCGGTATATTCATGGTGGTATGGTCGTAGGCGAAAGCTAGAGGGCCGAATGTGCATGACACTACAGGCTAGAGACGCAGAAGTGTGCACACGCACATGTACGTATACGGCTTGATGCGTACGAAGTGGGTTGATGGAGGTAGATCTTCGTGGGTGTGCAGTGCTGCCGAGAAGGTGTGGTGAGTACTCTGGCCAGTTGGAACAGCGGGCGTGGCATCGTGGAAGCCCAGCTTGCTCTTTAACAGTGTTGCAAAGGATGGGCTTCCGGTTGCGGCTGTACGAATGTGGTAAAGGTTGGTGCATCTTCCGGCATCTGGAGCGAAAGATGTGGAAAACGGCAAGCGGTCGGTAACTTGCACACTCTTTGTAGAGCAGGGAATTTTGTGTCGAGAGATGCCTGGTATCTGGCAAGTCGTGGTGGTGTTCTGACATGCATGCAGAATTTGACATTAGTACTATTGGAAGGGACTAGCGCGAACGCAGGTCCCCACTACCAGAAATTGTACGGTCGAGTTACCAACGTTTGCGGTAATCGCAGGGGTCAGCCAAACCGAACTGCAATGGAAAGGCCTCGCCCTGGAAGAATCTCCTTGTTGATCAACAATTTAATAAACGCAATACAAAATTCTACTGTTCTATAAGGATGGATGGACGGGAAGAGGCAAAAAGAGAAAAAAAGAAAGAAAACATGGAAACGAGGCAAGTCTCATGGGATGTTGATTTTCAGTTTTCGATTCTCAAGGGATGCTAGGACATTGATACGAAGTAGGGAAGGCATTGAAATTTAGGGTTGTGCGGCAAAATTCATTTGTTAAGTAATTTATTTAATTATGAAAATTATTGAAAATTAAAGAGAAAAAAGAAACAAAAAAGGATGAGTGTCAATATTTGCTGCGTGTTATTTTTTGTGCTTTTTCTTCTGTGATTTCCCTTTGTCTATCAGTTCCTGGTATGTCTTTTGAGAAGATGATGATGATGATGATGCCATTCGTCTTTTGTGCTGGGAATGTGTTGGTTGTGGTTGGGGTGTTGAGGTTGGTTGAGTGAGTGAAGAATCAGATGTGATGACTGGTGATGATGTTCGTGTTGATGGAGCGGAATAATGAAAGAGTGTGGAGGCAATAGCGGGAGTGATGGTGGGTTGTGTTGGTGTGATTTGAGTTAACTGGGGTGAATATTCTTGGGTTGGATTGGAGTTTGCGAATGGAGTAGATGAACGTTGTCTTCGTCGAGGCAATGGAATTGGAGAGCATTGTGGAAGAATGGATTGGGAGTTGCATTGTTGGGTGACTGGAGATGCTGGTGAAGTTGGAATTGTGGTGTCTGATTTGGATGATTCTAATGATTGAGTTGGTTTGGATGGCGTTGTATGGGAAATGGAACTGGGGTCATCAGTCTGACTTCCACTGCAGGCGTCAAACTGTGTTACGTCTTGGTCTTCTGTGTTAGAGTCATTGTCATCCTGTTGTTGTTGTTGTTGTTGTTGTTGTTGCGTTGGCAAGGGCCTAAGCCTATACTTAGGCCCTGCTGGTCTGTCCTGTTGATCTGTCTCGCTGTCACTGTGTTGTTGTTGTTGCTGTTCTGTGGATAAGGGCCTAAGTCTCTTAGGCAGTGGCCTGTCCAAGTCACTGTCATAGTTGGAAAGTATAACTGTGTCACTGTTGTTGTCACTGTTACGTATTGTATTGTGTGTTGTGTATCTGTCACCGTTTAGTCTAATGTCACAGTCAACGTAGTTGTGGCCGTCGTCTCCACAGTAGAAGCAGAGCTTCAGACCCCTAAGATTGCAGTTGATGGTGAGGTGAAGGGTTGAATTACAATGCATGCAGATTGGTTGACGTCCTCGATATGAAATTAAGATTTTGTGGCCTGAGATGACAATGAATGGGGGCAGTGGATTTTCTGGGTTGGGATAAATGGTACAGAGACGTTTTCCAGTGGAGATGGATGGAAATTCTTGATATTTTTGGTGCCAGATGTTGATTATTCTGCCGTGAGGGTGGAGTTGTTCATAGATTTGTGAATTCAAGATGTCTGGTGTGGCAAATGGAATGGTGATGAGGGTTGGTCTGGAACGAATTGGTGTGATGGGTAATGGATGCTCTGGTCTTCCCCGTCAGGTAAGTATGCAGGATTTTTCTAGCAGAGGGAGCGTCGTCCAGGAACTTCTCGTTTCAAATGTGGTACATTGGCAACGGACCACAAGTGAAAGGCTGGCACTTCCATTCCGTTGAGATCGGCAAGGGATGAGAACAGATTTGGTAAGACTCGTCGCGGTTGGAACTTTCAGCACTAATGCTATGCGATGGTGAAAGGTCGAAATAATAAGACAAAGCAAATGCTGTTTCCTGTATAATAATTGTTGATGCGGTGCAATGTGAGAGATGGATGGCTAACACATCCGCAAGACGATGACGACAGAAAGAGATGTGAGGATGAAGAAGGTTTTTCTGTGTTGCTTGTTTTACACTTCAAGATGAGGGGGTGGGCCATCCATGGCGGCACTGCAATACCAGGATAACCTGTGTCCGGGGTGAAGCAAGCTTCAGACCCACGGACCAATTCCAAAAATCAGTTTAATATTTGAGCACCCTTGGGTGCATATCAGATATTAAGCTGATAAGAACAGATACTACACTTGATCTTAGCCAAAAGGCCGAGAAGCGATAACGAACTAGTCTTCGCTTCAGGCCGCGTCTCCACACGTGTTGCAATCACACGTGGGTGCAGGACAGCGACACGGAATTGCCAGTCAGTGCGTGTGCAATACCTGGCTGGCTACGCTACGTCGGTTGAAAAGAAGGACTGCAATTGCAAAAGTGAAGCCTACAACACCAGGTGTTCCCAGGCGGTCACCCATCCAGGTACTGACCTGGCCCGACCATGCTTGACTGCGGTGATCGGACGAGAACCGGTATATTCATGGTGGTATGGTCGTAGGCGAAAGCTAGAGGGCCGAATGTGCATGACACTACAGGCTAGAGACGCAGAAGTGTGCACACGCACATGTACGTATACGGCTTGATGCGTACGAAGTGGGTTGATGGAGGTAGATCTTCGTGGGTGTGCAGTGCTGCCGAGAAGGTGTGGTGAGTACTCTGGCCAGTTGGAACAGCGGGCGTGGCATCGTGGAAGCCCAGCTTGCTCTTTAACAGTGTTGCAAAGGATGGGCTTCCGGTTGCGGCTGTACGAATGTGGTAAGGTTGGTGCATCTTCCGGCATCTGGAGCGAAAGATGTGGAAAACGGCAAGCGGTCGGTAACTTGCACACTCTTTGTAGAGCAGGGGAATTTTGTGTCGAGAGATGCCTGGTATCTGGCAAGTCGTGGTGGTGTTCTGACATGCATGCAGAATTTGACATTAGTACTATTGGAAGGGGACTAGCGCGAACGCAGGTCCCCACTACCAGAAATTGTACGGTCGAGTTACCAACGTTTGCGGTAATCGCAGGGGTCAGCCAAACCGAACTGCAATGGAAAGGCCTCGCCCTGGAAGAATCTCCTTGTTGATCAAGATGTCTTCCCGTCAGGTAAGTATGCAGGATTTTTCTAGCAGAGGAGCGTCGTCCAGGAACTTCTCGTTTCAAATGTGGTACATTGGCAACGGACCACAAGTGAAAGGCTGGCACTTCCATTCCGTTGAGATCGGCAAGGGATGAGAACAGATTTGGTAAGACTCGTCGCGGTTGGAACTTTCAGCACTAATGCTATGCGATGGTGAAAGGTCGAAATAATAAGACAAAGCAAATGCTGTTTCCTGTATAATAATTGTTGATGCGGTGCAATGTGAGAGATGGATGGCTAACACATCCGCAAGACGATGACGACAGAAAGAGATGTGAGGATGAAGAAGGTTTTTCTGTGTTGCTTGTTTTACACTTCAAGATGAGGGGGTGGGCCATCCATGGCGGCACTGCAATACCAGGATAACCTGTGTCCGGGGTGAAGCAAGCTTCAGACCCACGGACCAATTCCAAAAATCAGTTTAATATTTGAGCACCCTTGGGTGCATATCAGATATTAAGCTGATAAGAACAGATACTACACTTGATCTTAGCCAAAAGGCCGAGAAGCGATAACGAACTAGTCTTCGCTTCAGGCCGCGTCTCCACACGTGTTGCAATCACACGTGGGTGCAGGACAGCGACACGGAATTGCCAGTCAGTGCGTGTGCAATACCTGGCTGGCTACGCTACGTCGGTTGAAAAGAAGGACTGCAATTGCAAAAGTGAAGCCTACAACACCAGGTGTTCCCAGGCGGTCACCCATCCAGGTACTGACCTGGCCCGACCATGCTTGACTGCGGTGATCGGACGAGAACCGGTATATTCATGGTGGTATGGTCGTAGGCGAAAGCTAGAGGGCCGAATGTGCATGACACTACAGGCTAGAGACGCAGAAGTGTGCACACGCACATGTACGTATACGGCTTGATGCGTACGAAGTGGGTTGATGGAGGTAGATCTTCGTGGGTGTGCAGTGCTGCCGAGAAGGTGTGGTGAGTACTCTGGCCAGTTGGAACAGCGGGCGTGGCATCGTGGAAGCCCAGCTTGCTCTTTAACAGTGTTGCAAAGGATGGGCTTCCGGTTGCGGCTGTACGAATGTGGTAAGGTTGGTGCATCTTCCGGCATCTGGAGCGAAAGATGTGGAAAACGGCAAGCGGTCGGTAACTTGCACACTCTTTGTAGAGCAGGGGAATTTTGTGTCGAGAGATGCCTGGTATCTGGCAAGTCGTGGTGGTGTTCTGACATGCATGCAGAATTTGACATTAGTACTATTGGAAGGGGACTAGCGCGAACGCAGGTCCCCACTACCAGAAATTGTACGGTCGAGTTACCAACGTTTGCGGTAATCGCAGGGGTCAGCCAAACCGAACTGCAATGGAAAGGCCTCGCCCTGGAAGAATCTCCTTGTTGATCAAGATGTCTTCCCCGTCAGGTAAGTATGCAGGATTTTTCTAGCAGAGGAGCGTCGTCCAGGAACTTCTCGTTTCAAATGTGGTACATTGGCAACGGACCACAAGTGAAAGGCTGGCACTTCCATTCCGTTGAGATCGGCAAGGGATGAGAACAGATTTGGTAAGACTCGTCGCGGTTGGAACTTTCAGCACTAATGCTATGCGATGGTGAAAG
>JACTAT010000037.1:3406189-3472488 GCA_014526335.1 Chrysaora quinquecirrha
TATCAAAGTTCAAGGTGAACAGTGCCTTCCATTTAGCGTTATTGTCATTTTGAAGATATTTTGAAATCCAAGATAATTTAATGGCATCAGCTTTCTTTTCAATATCAATAATATTCAACCCTCCTAATTCGTATGGAAGTCTTGCTTGTGCACGTTTAATAGGATCTTTTTTATTCTGATAAATGAACTTCCACAGTCTGTCATTGATTTTTTTGAGAACCCACTGGGGAAGAGGGTATATGGCTGCAGTGTACCAGAAGACCGAACTGGCCAGCTGGTTTGCAACCACAGCCCTCCCCCTCAAGGAAAGATCACGAGAAGTCCAGAGGTCTAAAGTTTTACAGAATTTGTTGATGCGAGGATCCCAAGTTTCTTTTTCTTTCAAAATAGGGCCATGAAAGACACCAAGGATTTTCAATGCTTCCCTGCCCCATTTTAAGTTATATGGATTATCCAATCTGTTTTTGTATCTGCCAAGCCAAATTCCATTACTTTTCCCTTTGTTTATTTTAGCTCCTGATGCCATTTCAAAATCTTGGACACAATCAAAAGTTGACTTGATGGACTGTTCACCTTGCAGGATTATTGTGGTGTCATCAGCATACTGGGTAATTTTAAATTCAACATTTTTTATTGTAATACCAGTAATGTCTTGGTTTTTCTGATAGATATGGCAAAATTTGGAAACTAGGACATATAATAAGGGGATAGGGACATCCTGTCTCACTCCCCTACCAAGGGTGAATGGGGCAGAGATGTACCCATTTACTTTAACACGACTACTGATATTATAATACAATGTTTTAATATATGAAATGAATTGTGGCCCAAAACCAAAGCTTTCTAGGGTTTTGAAAAGGAAATTCCAGTTTACACGGTCAAAGGCTTTCATTTGATCTAAAGATAGAAGGGCTGCTGGGAGATTTTCATTTTCCGCATAGTAAAGGAGATCTCTTAATATATGTCCGTTTGACAGAATTGATCTATTTGGGACACTGCACGTTTGATCTTCAGAAACAATGATTGATAATACATTTAAAAAGCGATTGGCAAGAGTTTTGCAATTATCTTGTAGTCAACATTGAGCAAACTAATTGGTCTCCAATTACCTAGATCACTTTTGTCACCTTTCTTGTAAAGTGTTGAAATTAAGCTTACGCGTTGAGAGTGGGAAAGTTGTTGTAATTTGAAACAGGCATTAGCAACTCTTGTAAAATGCTCCCCAATGATATTCCAGAAGGTCTTATAAAACTCTACTGGAATACCATCAAGGCCTGGCGTTTTATTATTTTTCATCTTAGAAAGTGCTGTGTATAATTCATCTTTTGTTAGTTGGCCCTCGCAACAGTCTCTGTCAGTGTCAGAAAGTTTGTTTTCTACTTTTGAAAGGAGCTCATCTTGCTTAGTAGTGTCTGTTGTTTCATTCGCAAATAAGTCAGAGTAAAATTCTTTGACAGTTTCAAGCATATCTTTTGGATTGTTTACTATTGTTCCTGTTTTTGTCTTAACCGATTTCATAACTTGAGCAGCTTGGCGTTTTTTCTCTAAATTACAAAAATATTTGGTGACCCTTTCACCCTCTTCTGTCCAGCGTGCTTTCGCTTTTACTTTTAAATTAAACGCTTCATTCATTTCAAGAGTTTTTATTTCTTTGGTTATACGTTCAACTAAATCTTTGAATGACTGTCTGTCTGTCTGTTCTGCTTTTTTTGTTGCATTGCGCAGTTGTTTATAGAGTTTTGATTTTTTCTTTTTGCGTTCAATGGACAGCTTTATGCAATATTGTTTAGTAATTTTTGCTATTTGCTTTTTAGCTTTATCCCACCAATCAAGTGGATTATGAAAGTCATCAAATATGGAAATCCAAAACTGGAGAAAACCAGACATTGCAAGTTTATATTCTTCTTGTTGTAAGATAGATGTATTCATTTTCCATGCCCCCTTTCCTCGTTTTATTTTGTCAAAATCAAAAACTAGTAACAGTTTTTGATGATCAGAGTGAGGAAAAGGAGCAATTTCACATTTTGTAAAGTAGTGCATTGTAGCTTTAGAGGTATAAAATCTGTCAAGTCTGCTGTATGTGCCAACTGGGCTTTTGTATGTATATTGCTTTTCATCAGGGTGAAAGGCTCTCCAAATATCTTGTAAATAATTCTCATTAATGGTTTCGATTAGAGGAATTTTTGATCTGTCTACGTATGTAATGTCCCTACTTCTGTCTAAGTTGATATCAAGAACTGTATTGAAATCACCACCATAAATTATAAATTCAACATGTGGATAATTTTGGATTTTATTGTGAATTTCAGAAAATTTATCTTTTCTTTTTTGTGTTTTATTTCCTCCTGCAGGAGCATATACATTTATCAATAGAAAGCGGTGATCGTCATAGGTCAAGTCAGTAAAAATGTAGTTTCCTTCTTGGCATATGTCATTAGAATGTATGGTTGCGTTGAAATTTTCAGAAATAAGAGTGCTAACACCTGCAAAATTATTGTCAGAAATTGAATGAATTTTGGTGCCTTTCCATCTATTGTCAGAAATGATTGAATTTTTAGTATTTACATTTAGATGCGTTTCTTGCAAAAATACAATATCAGGCTTGTCATTACTAAGATGGTGAAAGATTGCTTCTGCCTTGTTTTTGTCATTCAACCCATTGACATTCAAACTAAGTATAGAGGGCATTCAGATTTAAGGTTTTGGGACACAATTCAATTCAAGCTACAAATTCAATGACAAAGTAAATAAATTAGTGAATGTATGTTGAAATATATATTATGTGGATGTGTGTTAATGTGAATGTGTCTTTTGTTTCTTCTTCTTTGTCTTTGCTCTTTCTGTTTCTTGGTGTGTGGACGTCGTCTTCTGTGATGATGAGGATGAGGAAATGGGTCTTTTATGTTGTGATGAAATGGAGGTAGTACTTGGAGATGGGGTGGGCTGACTGAGTGAGAATACTGATGTAATGACTGGGGATGTTGCTTGTGTGTTTTGATGTGAATAATTGAAAAGAGTTTGTGCAATTGTTTGAGTGATTAAATGTGAGTTGGGGAGATTTGTATGGATGGTGAAAATTGGTGTTGTTGTTCATTTGATGGGGTAATGATAGGTGAGTTGGTTGAAGGCGTTGTAGTGTGTGGTTGTGTGGAATTAGAATTTTTTGGTGGAAATGCGTTCAGTTGTGATATGTTTGGAAGGATGGATTGTGATTCAAACTGTTGTGTGGCTTGTGGAGATGCAGGGGATGTTGGAATGATTATATTGCCTTGTGCTGAGATTAATGGTTGGGATGGTTGAGATGGTGTTGTTTGTGGAATGGGTGGAGGGCCTTCAGCCTCGCTACCACTGCTTCCGTCAAATTGTGTTGGGTCATCGTCGTGTTGGCCTGTCTCACTCTCACTCTGTTGTTGTTGTTGTTGTTGTTGTCTGTGGGAGGGCCTAAGCCTATACTTAGGCCCTGCTGGTCTGTCCTGTTCGTCTGTCTCACTCTCACAATTGTCCTGTTGCTGTTGCTGTGATGTAGGCCTACGACGATTCCTAGGCAGTGGCCTGTCCAGTTCACTGTTATAGTCAGACAGTATTACTGTATCAGCGTCAACATTGTTGTGGTCACTGTTATCGTCACTCATGTCACTGTCAGATGTTTGTCTCCGTACCGTATTGTGAGTTGTTGGTCTGTCGCCGTTTTGTCTAATGTCACAGTCCACGTAGTTATGTCCGTCGTCTCCACAATGGTAACAAAGCCTTAGGCCCCTCAGGTTGCAATTGATGGTGAGATGGAAAGTGGAATTGCAATGCATGCAGATGGGTTGACGTCCTCTAAATGAAATGAGTATCTTCTGGCCAGAAATGATTATGAAGGGTGGAAGTGGGTTGTCAGGATTAGGATAGATGGTGCATAAACGTTTGCCAGTGGAAATTGTGGGAAATTCTTGATATGTTTGATGCCAGATGTTCAGTATTTTTCCATGGGGCTGAAGCTGTTCGAATATGTCTGCATTTGAGATGTCAGGTGAAGCAAATGGGATGGTAATGAGTGTTGGTCTTTGGCGTATGGGCTGTATTGGCAATGGGTGTTCAGGTTGGGATGGAAGAAATATGGTTTTTGATAAGAGGACGTTAACCAAATGGGATGATGATAATATGGCGTTCCAATTTTGATGACCTTGTCTGGATGGCATTCGTTGTAAATGAGTGATTGCGCATGGATTATTTAGTGTCTTGTGAATTGTTTTGATAATTTCGATGTGTGTTACAAATGATTTGGTGTAAAATTTAATGCCTCTGAATACTAGACCACTGAGGGTAGTTTCTCGTGTATCCTTGCGTAAGGTTTCTGCAAAGGTATTACCTGCGTTGCTGTTAGTTCCTGCTTGCTGTTCATTTTCTGATGCTATTGATTCTTGATTCTGTGATTCTTCTTCTTGCTGCGCATGCGCGATTCTGGAAGGCTGCATATTATCGTCTTCAACAATGTCACTCCATCTTGTATTCTGTTCCATTGGTAGATCTTCTGTCGCACTATTACCTGACGGGTCCATGTTGAAACACTTCTTCCCCGTCAGGTAAGTATGCAGGATTTTTCTAGCAGAGGGAGCGTCGTTGAGGAACTTCTCGTTTCAAATGTGGTACATTGGCAACAGACCACAAGTGAAAGGCTGGCACTTCCATTCCGTTGAGATCGGCAAAGGATGAGAACAGATTTGGTAAGACTCGTTGCGGTTGGAACTTTCAGCACTAATGCTATGCGATGGTGAAAGGTGGAAATAATAAGACAAAGCAAATGCTGTTTCCTGTATAATAATTGTTGATGCGGTGCAATGTGAGAGATGGATGGCTAACACATCCGCAAGACGATGACGACAGAAAGAGATGTGAGGATGAAGAAGGTTTTCTGTGTTGCTTGTTTTACACTTCAAGATGAGGGGGTGGGCCATCCATGGCGGCACTGCAATACCAGGACAACCCGTGTCCGGGGTGAAGCAAGCTTCAGACCCACGGACCAATTCCAAAAATCAGTTTAATATTTGAGCACCCTTGGGTGCATATCAGATATTAAGCTGATAAGAACAGATACTACACTTGATCTTAGCCAAAAGGCCGAGAAGCGATAACGAACTAGTCTTCGCTTCAGGCCGCGTCTCCACACGTGTTGCAATCACACGTGGGTGCAGGACAGCGACACGGAATTGCCAGTCAGTGCGTGTGCAATACCTGGCTGGCTACGCTACGTCGGTTTGAAAAGAAGGACTGCAATTGCAAAAAGTGAAGCCTACAACACCAGGTGTTCCCAGGCGGTCACCCATCCAGGTACTGACCTGGCCCGACCATGCTTGACTGCGGTGATCGGACGAGAACCGGTATATTCATGGTGGTATGGTCGTAGGCGAAAGCTAGAGGGCCGAATGTGCATGACACCAGAGGCTAGAGACGCAGAAGTGTGCACATGCACATGTACGTATACGGCTGGATGCGTACGAAGTGGGTTGATGGAGGTAGATCTTCGTGGGTGTGCAGCGCTGCTGAGAAGGTGTGGTGAGTACCCTGGCCAGTTGGAACAGTGGGCGTGGCATTCGTGGAAGCCCAGCTTGCTCTTAAATAGTGTTGCGAAGGATGGGCTTCCGGTTGCGGCTGTACGAATGTGGTAAAGGTTGGTGCATCTTCCGGCATCTGGAGCGAAAGATGTGGAAAGCGGCAAACGGTCGGTAACTTGCACACTCTTTGTAGAGTAGGGGAATTGTTGTGTCGAGAGATGCCTGGTATCTGGCAAGTCGTGGTGGTGTTCTGACATGTATGCAGAATTTGACATTAGTACTATTGGAAGGGGACTAGCGCGAACGCAGGTCCCCACTACCAGAAATTGTACGGTCGAGTTACCAACGTTTGCGGTAATCGCAGGGTCAGCCAAACCGAACTGCAATGGAAAGGCCTCGCCCTGGAAGAATCTCCTTGTTGATCAAGATGTCTTCCCGTCAGGTAAGTATGCAGGATTTTTCTAGCAGAGGAGCGTCGTCCAGGAACTTCTCGTTTCAAATGTGGTACATTGGCAACAGACCACAAGTGAAAGGCTGGCACTTCCATTCCGTTGAGATCGGCAAAGGATGAGAACAGATTTGGTAAGACTCGTCGCGGTTGGAACTTTCAGCACCAATGCTATGCGATGGTGAAAGGTGGAAATAATAAGACAAAGCAAATGCTGTTTCCTGTATAATAATTGTTGATGCGGTGCAATGTGAGAGATGGATGGCTAAGACATCCGCAAGACGATGACGACAGAAAGAGATGTGAGGATGAAGAAGGTTTTTCTGTGTTGCTTGTTTTACACTTCAAGATGAGGGGGTGGGCCATCCATGGCGGCACTGCAATACCAGGACAACCCGTGTCCGGGGTGAAGCAAGCTTCAGACCCACGGACCAATTCCAAAAATCAGTTTAATATTTGAGCACCCTTGGGTGCATATCAGATATTAAGCTGATAAGAACAGATACTACACTTGATCTTAGCCAAAAGGCCGAGAAGCGATAACGAACTAGTCTTCGCTTCAGGCCGCGTCTCCACACGTGTTGCAATCACACGTGGGTGCAGGACAGCGACACGGAATTGCCAGTCAGTGCGTGTGCAATACCTGGCTGGCTACGCTACGTCGGTTTGAAAAGAAGGACTGCAATTGCAAAAAGTGAAGCCTACAACACCAGGTGTTCCCAGGCGGTCACCCATCCAGGTACTGACCTGGCCCGACCATGCTTGACTGCGGTGATCGGACGAGAACCGGTATATTCATGGTGGTATGGTCGTAGGCGAAAGCTAGAGGGCCGAATGTGCATGACACTACAGGCTAGAGACGCAGAAGTGTGCACATGCACATGTACGTATACGACTTGATGCGTACGAAGTGGGTTGATGGAGGTAGATCTTCGTGGGAGTGCAGTGCTGCTGAGAAGGTGTGGTGAGTACCCTGGCCAGTTGGAACAGTGGGCGTGGCATTCGTGGAAGCCCAGCTTGCTCTTTAATAGTGTTGCAAAGGATGGGCTTCCGGTTGCGGCTGTACGAATGTGGTAAGGTTGGTGCATCTTCCGGCATCTGGAGCGAAAGATGTGGAAAACGGCAAACGGTCGGTAACTTGCACACTCTTTGTAGAGTAGGGGAATTTTTGTGTCGAGAGATGCCTGGTATCTGGCAAGTCGTGGTGGTGTTCTGACATGTATGCAGAATTTGACATTAGTACTATTGGAAGGGGACTAGCGCGAACGCAGGTCCCCACTACCAGAAATTGTACGGTCGAGTTACCAACGTTTGCGGTAATCGCAGGGTCAGCCAAACCGAACTGCAATGGAAAGGCCTCGCCCTGGAAGAATCTCCTTGTTGATCAATTTTTTTTTTTTTTGAGCTAGGCACATGCCTACGCCCGTTTAATTTTTCGATTTAACACAACATATATACAATTTAAAATAATTTAATTAAATAAGTTATGAAGTTGTTCATATTGAGATATATTGTTCTTTGCAAATGTTCGTTGTTGATAAATATTTGAAAGTGTCTATTTTTAATTTCAAATGCAAATTTAACTAAATTATTCTAAACTACAAATAACTATTCTAATGAACTTATGACAACAACAAAATTATAACTACAACTAATTTAATAAATTACTTATTTAAGAACCAATTAATCAAACTACAACTAATGAAATTAAAAACTTACTTAACTACCATTAAAATTACCTAATTAAACTAACCTAAACAAACCCAATACTATAAATTCTAATGTTAAAATCAAATGAATAAACTACAACTATTTAAATACTTATTAAACTACAATTGAAATTCCCTAATTCAAAGTTTAAAAAATTCAAACGTTGAAACAAATTAATAACCAATTTAATAAACGCAATACAAAAATCTACTGTTCTTTATGGATGGACGGGAAGAGGCAAAAAGAGAAGAAAAAAAAAAAAAAAAAAAAAGAAAGAAAAACATGGAAACGAGGCAAGTCTCATGGGATGTTGATTTTGAGTTTTCGATTCTCAAGGGAAGCAAGGACGCCATTTTGACACCATTTTTGTTCGAAAAGATTGAGTGTTTCAACATCTTGTGAAGCAATGAAATGTTCTTCTTTTAATTTGGAAATAACCTTGAAGATGAATCTGTTTTTCAAGTCATCTCTTTTGTTGTCAAAAATAATTTCATTTCTGGTCTTCCAAATAACAGAAAATGCTGCATCACGAAGAAAATTCTCAACAGGTAAGTCAGGTTTGTATTCATAAAAGCCGAGGATTACAAATTTGCAAATATTGTTTAGACGGAGGGTGGGGTTGATTTTCTTTACAAGTTTAAATACAAATTTCCAAAGTTTGCTGATAGGGGTACAATTGAAAAAAACATGAAGTGAAGTTTCATCATAGGAATTGCATCTGTTACACAAGGGAGTTTGGACAATCCTATGTCTATATAATCTTTCATAGGTAGGGAGACAAAGTTGAAGGAACTTCCACTGAATGTTGGCAGATTTTCTGTCATGATTTCTTTTAAACAAGTTCTTAAAAAGTCTTGGCCAATTGATAAAACCTATTTTTTGTTCCCAAAAAACCCTAAATTTCTGAAGAACAACATTTTGATCTTTCAAGATGAGCATATTGTAAATTGCTTTGCAATTCAGAGATGAAAATAAAACGTATTCATCTTTGGTATTTTTAATATAAAAATCATCTGATAAGCTTCTTTCATTGCTACACTCAGTTGTTATTTTGTCTTTCCATTCAGGGGGTAGACGTGATTTCAATTTGGAGTAAAATTGTCAGAGAAACCAGAAGGAATTAATTCATGCAGGGCATTGGAAGGTAAGAATCCAGTTGTAAATTCATAACAAATATCTCGTATTGTTGTAATGTTAGCTTGTATCCAAGCATTACTGGTATCAACGTGTGTGAAATAGTTGTCCAATAAAGGTTCATTGTAAATTCCTTCAATATCTGTGGGTTTTAGTCTAAGGTCTGAAAAATTTGCTGCAAAACATTTTATGACATCTCTGTAAAACTGTGGGACATGTTTCATTTCGATTGGACGTAAGTAACATTTGAACATTTTGGCGCCAATATTGAAATTCTTATACTTATCAAAGTTCAAGGTGAACAGTGCCTTCCATTTAGCGTTATTGTCATTTTGAAGATATTTTGAAATCCAAGATAATTTAATGGCATCAGCTTTCTTTTCAATATCTATTATGTTCAAACCTCCTAATTCGTATGGAAGTCTTGCTTGTGCACGTTTAATAGGATCTTTTTTATTCTGATAAATGAACTTCCACAGTCTGTCATTGATTTTTTTGAGAACCCACTGGGGAAGAGGGTATATGGCTGCAGTGTACCAGAAGACCGAACTGGCCAGCTGGTTTGCAACCACAGCCCTCCCCCTCAAGGAAAGATCACGAGAAGTCCAGAGGTCTAAAGTTTTACAGAATTTGTTGATGCGAGGATCCCAAGTTTCTTTTTCTTTCAAAATAGGGCCATGAAAGACACCAAGGATTTTCAATGCTTCCCTGCCCCATTTTAAGTTATATGGATTATCCAATCTGTTTTTGTATCTGCCAAGCCAAATTCCATTACTTTTCCTTTGTTTATTTTAGCTCCTGATGCCATTTCAAAATCTTGGACACAATCAAAAGTTGACTTGATGGACTGTTCACCTTGCAGGATTATTGTGGTGTCATCAGCATACTGGGTAATTTTAAATTCAACATTTTTTATTTTAATACCAGTAATGTCTTGGTTTTTTCTGATAGATATGGCAAAAATTTCGGAAACTAGGACATATAATAAGGGGGATAGGGGACATCCCTGTCTCACTCCCCTACCAAGGGTGAATGGGGCAGAGATGTACCCATTTACTTTAACACGACTACTGATATTATAATACAATGTTTTAATATATGAAATGAATTGTGGCCCAAAACCAAAGCTTTCTAGGGTTTTGAAAAGGAAATTCAGTTTACACGGTCAAAGGCTTTCATTTGATCTAAAGATAGAAGGGCTGCTGGGAGATTTTCATTTTCCGCATAGTAAAGGAGATCTCTTAATATATGTCCGTTTGACAGAATTGATCTATTTGGGACACTGCACGTTTGATCTTCAGAAACAATGATTGATAATACATTTCGTAAACGATTGGCAAGAGTTTTTGCAATTATCTTGTAGTCAACATTGAGCAAACTAATTGGTCTCCAATTACCTAGATCACTTTTGTCACCTTTCTTGTAAAGTGTTGAAATTAAGCTTACGCGTTGAGAGTGGGAAAGTTGTTGTAATTTGAAACAGGCATTAGCAACTCTTGTAAAATGCTCCCCAATGATATTCCAGAAGGTCTTATAAAACTCTACTGGAATACCATCGAGGCCTGGCGTTTTATTATTTTTCATCTTAGAAAGTGCTGTGTATAATTCATCTTTTGTTAGTTGGCCCTCGCAACAGTCTCTGTCAGTGTCAGAAAGTTTCTTTTCTACTTTTGAAAGGAGCTCATCTTGCTTAGTAGTGTCTGTTGTTTCATTCGCAAATAAGTCAGAGTAAAATTCTTTGACAGTTTCAAGCATATCCTTTGGATTGTTTACTATTGTTCCTGTTTTTGTCTTAACCGATTTCATAACTTGAGCAGCTTGGCGTTTTTTCTCTAAATTACAAAAATATTTGGTGACCCTTTCACCCTCTTCTGTCCAGCGTGCTTTTGCTTTTACTTTTAAATTAAATGCTTCATTCGTTTCAAGAGTTTTTATTTCTTTGGTGATACGTTCAGCTAAATCTTTGAATGACTGTCTGTCTGTCTGTTCTGCTTTTTTTGTTGCATTGCGCAATTGTTTATAGAGTTTTGATTTTTTCTTTTTGCGTTCAATGGACAGCTTTATGCAATATTGTTTAGTAATTTTGCTATTTGCTTTTTAGCTTTATCCCACCAATCAAGTGGATTATGAAAGTCATCAAATATGGAAATCCAAAACTGGAGAAAACCAGACATTGCAAGTTTATATTCTTCTTGTTGTAAGATAGATGTATTCATTTTCCATGCCCCCTTTCCTCGCTTTATTTTGTCAAAATCAAAACTAGTAACAGTTTTTATGATCAGAGTGAGGAAAAGGAACAATTTCACATTTTGTAAAGTAGTGCATTGTAGCTTTTGAGGTATAAAATCTGTCAAGTCTGCTGTATGTTCCAACTGGGCTTTTGTATGTATATTGCTTTTCATCAGGGTGAAAGGCTCTCCAAATATCTTGTAAATAATTTTCATTAATGGTCTCAATTAGAGGATTTTTTGATCTGTCTATGTATGTTATGTCCCTACTTCTGTCTAAGTTGATATCAAGAACTGTATTGAAATCACCACCATAAATAATAAATTCAACATCAGTATAAGTTTGAATCTTAGAATGAATTTCAGAAAATTTGTCTTTTCTTTTTTGTGTTTTATTACCTCCTGCAGGAGCATATACATTTATCAATAGAAAGCGGTGATCATCATAGGTCAAGTCAGTAAAAATGTAGTTTCCTTCTCGGCAAATGGCATTAGAATGTATAGTTGCATTGAAATTTTCAGAAATCAGAGTGCTAACACCTGCAAAATTATTGGGAGAGATTGAATGAATTTTGGTGCCTTTCCATCTATTGTCGGAAATTATTGAATTTTTAGTATTTACATTGAAATGCGTTTCTTGCAAAAATACAATATCGGGCTTGTCATTATTAAGATGGTGAAAGATTGCTTCTGCCTTGTTTTTGTCCTTCAACCCATTGACATTCAAACTAAGTATAGATGGCATTCAGATTTAAGGTTTTGGGACACAATTCATTTCTCTACTGTTTAAGACATAAAAAAATTATTTGAAAATATAAGTATTTGAGGCAGAGTTTATGTGTGGATTATTTTTTTTGTTTCTTCTTCTTCATTTTTGCCTTGTCGTTGGATTCTTGGGTGGTCTGTTGAGATGATGATGATGATGATGATGCCATGGGTCTTTTCTTCTGGGAATGTGATGGTAGTTGTGGTGCTGGTGTTGAGGTTGGTTGAGTGAGTGAAACAGATGTTATGACTGGCGATGATGCTTGTGTCGATGGAGCGGAATAATGGAAAAGTGTGGAGGCAATAGCGGGAGTAATTGTTTGCTGGGTTGGCGTGACTTGAGTTAATGGTGGTGAATGTTGTTGGGGTTGATTGGAGTTGGCGATGGAAGCACGTTGTCTGGGTCGAGGCAATGGAATTTGAGATGATTGTGGAAGAATTGATTGGGATTGTTCGGTGACGATTTGAGATGCTGGGGAAGTTGGAATGGTTGTGTCTGATTGAGATGATTCAGGTGATTGAGGTGGCTTTGATGGTGTGGTGTGGGAAATGGAGCTGGGGTCATCAGTCTGACTTCCACTGTGGGCGTCAAACTGTGTTACGTCCTGTACGTCAGAGTCATTGTCATCCTGTTGTTGTTGCTGTTGTTGCGTTGGCAAGGGCCTAAGCCTATACTTAGGCCCTGCTGGTCTGTCCTGTTCGTCTGTCTCGCTGTCACTGTGTTGTTGTTGTTGCTGTTCTGTTGGTAAGGGCCTAAGCCTCTTAGGCAGTGGCCTGTCCAAGTCACTGTCATAGTTAGAAAGTATAACTGTGTCACCGTCACCATTGTCACTGTTGTTGTCACTGTTGTTGTCACTGTTCATGTCACTGTCAGAAGTTTGTCGCCGTACTGTATTGTGTGTTGTGTATCTGTCACCGTTTTGTCGTATGTCACAGTCAACGTAGTTGTGTCCGTCGTCCCCACAGTAGAAGCAGAGCTTCAAACCCCTGAGATTGCAATTGATGGTTAGATGGAAGGTGGAATTGCAATGCATGCAGATTGGTTGACGTCCTCGGTATGAAATCAAGATTTTGCGGCCTGAGATGACTATGAATGGGGGAAGTGGATTTTCTGGGTTGGGATAAATGGTGCAGAGACGTTTGCCAGTGGCGATGGACGGAAATTCTTGATATTTTTGGTTCCAGATGTTGAGGATTTTGCCATGAGGTTCAAGTTCTTCATAAATTTGTGAATTGGAGATGTCTGGTGTGGCAAATGGAATGGTAATGAGGGTTGGTCTGGAACGAATTGGTGTGATGGGTAGTGGATGTGCTGGTTGTGATGGTAAGAAGATGGATTTTGAGAGGAGGACGTCAACCAAGGATGAATGAGATAATATGGCATTCCAGTTTTGGAAACCTGGCTTAGATGGCATTTTTTGAAGGTGTGTGATGGCTGTAGGGTCGTTGAGGGATTTGTGGATGGTTGTAATGATTTCAGTATGTGACGTGATGGATCTTGTAAAAAATTTAATGCCACAATGGGCAATGGATTCATAATTTCCTGTTGTTGATCTCTTCTTATTTTTCAAAGTAGCTGCAAAAGTTTTACCTGACGTAGTGGATTGTGCTGAGACTTGTGACATATTGTCATCTTGTTGCGATTGCGGTCGTTCTTCTTGCGCATGCGCACCATCTGATTCATTCTGATTCTGCGCATTGTCATTTTCTTCTGCCAAAGTTGCCCAGTCTTTCGAAATTGCCATCGTATTTTCTTCATTTGCCACGGTACTATTACCTGACGGGTCCATGTTGACACACTTCTTCCCCGTCAGGTAAGTATGCAGGATTTTTCTAGCAGAGGGAGCGTCGTCCAGGAACTTCTCGTTTCAAATGTGGTACATTGGCAACAGACCACAAGTGAAAGGCTGGCACTTCCATTCCGTTGAGATCGGCAAGGGATGAGAACAGATTCGGTAAGACTCGTCGCGGTTGGAACTTTCAGCACTAGTGCTATGCGATGGTGAAAGGTGGAAATAATAAGACAAAGCAAATGCTGTTTCCTGTATAATAATTGTTGATGCGGTGCAATGTGAGAGATGGATGGCTAACACATCCGCAAGACGATGACGACAGAAAGAGATGTGAGGATGAAGAAGGTTTTTCTGTGTTGCTTGTTTTACACTTCAAGATGAGGGGGTGGGCCATCCATGGCGGCACTGCAATACCAGGACAACCCGTGTCCGGGGTGAAGCAAGCTTCAGACCCACGGACCAATTCCAAAAATCAGTTTAATATTTGAGCACCCTTGGGTGCATATCAGATATTAAGCTGATAAGAACAGATACTACACTTGATCTTAGCCAAAAGGCCGAGAAGCGATAACGAACTAGTCTTCGCTTCAGGCCGCGTCTCCACACGTGTTGCAATCACACGTGGGTGCAGGACAGCGACACGGAATTGCCAGTCAGTGCGTGTGCAATACCTGGCTGGCTACGCTACGTCGGTTTGAAAAGAAGGACTGCAATTGCAAAAAGTGAAGCCTACAACACCAGGTGTTCCCAGGCGGTCACCCATCCAGGTACTGACCTGGCCCGACCATGCTTGACTGCGGTGATCGGACGAGAACCGGTATATTCATGGTGGTATGGTCGTAGGCGAAAGCTAGAGGGCCGAATGTGCATGACACTACAGGCTAGAGACGCAGAAGTGTGCACATGCACATGTACGTACGTATACGGCTTGATGCGTACGAAGTGGGTTGATGGAGGTAGATCTTCGTGGGAGTGCAGTGCTGCTGAGAAGGTGTGGTGAGTACCCTGGCCAGTTGGAATAGTGGGCGTGGCATTCGTGGAAGCCCAGCTTGCTCTTTAATAGTGTTGCAAAGGATGGGCTTCCGGTTGCGGCTGTACGAATGTGGTAAGGTTGGTGCATCTTCCGGCATCTGGAGCGAAAGATGTGGAAAACGGCAAACGGTCGGTAACTTGCACACTCTTTGTAGAGTAGGGAATTTTGTGTCGAGAGATGCCTGGTATCTGGCAAGTCGTGGTGGTGTTCTGACATGTATGCAGAATTTGACATTAGTACTATTGGAAGGGGACTAGCGCGAACGCAGGTCCCCACTACCAGAAATTGTACGGTCGAGTTACCAACGTTTGCGGTAATCGCAGGGGTCAGCCAAACCGAACTGCAATGGAAAGGCCTCGCCCTGGAAGAATCTCCTTGTTGATCAATTTTTTTTTTTTTTTTCGTTTGAGTCTGGCGAATGCCAGCACCCGTTTAATATACTAAATCAAAATATATACAAAAATTTTAACTAAAAAATAAGCTAACTAAATAATTATTAAAAATTAATATATTGTGAATGTGAATACAAATTGAAATTTTCAGATTGATTGTACTAAGTGTTCATGAGTTTAAGCTATATCTATTACTCCATAAGGCGTGAATGACATCATAGTAAGATATAAAATCTCATATGTACATTTGGAATTTGAAAATAACGTAAAGAAACGGGGATGAACTTGAATGGGCTTGAGTCATTTAAGATAAGCAGAGCAAATGTTGTTGTTGTTGCTCCTTTGTTTATCCGAAATGCGCTAGAATCCCTTGAGGGTTGCTACTTCGTGTCAATTCAAGTTCAAAAGATTAAACATTTAAATACTTAAGTATGAATAATATTGCTAATAATAATTTGATGACATAGTTGTTAAATGATGAAATTACTTGTTTATACAAAGGTCAAAAAATATGAACGCAAATATTTACAATACATTTAAACTTAATGTCCATGAAGAACATCAAGTATGTATTACGTGGGGTGGTTAGAGTACTTAGCGAGAAATTTCTTTTTCTCACCAATGGGGGGTTAAACAGCGTTTTGGAAGCATAATAGAGCAATGTGTCAGCGGTAATGTTTTCCCGCGTAAAATGCAGTGATTTTAACATTGTTGTTGTTGTTCGTATAAGTAAGAAATCTTAGATGTTTACTTGTAAGGTATTATTTACAACTGAAGCCAAAACATTGTTTCGACACCAGTTGGTTTTAAATAAGGAAAGTGTAGCATTTAAATCTTTAGAGAGGTTATATTGATCTTTAATTTTCCGTCTTAGTTTGGATTTAAAAATATCTAAGGGGTTATTTGCTTCGTTATCGAAAACAATTTTATTTCTTGTTGACCAGATAGAGCGCAATGCTATATCGCGAATAGTTATAGCAGGAATTAAAGCTTGCGTAGATTTATTTAAAGTAAAACCAATAACAACAAAGAATTCTAGGTTGTTAAGATCCGTGTTTACATTTAGGTCAAGGTCTTTAATCAATTGGATTACTGTTAGCCAAAGGTCGTGAACTAAAGGGCAGCGAACAAAGAGGTGTAGAGAAGTCTCTTTGTTCGTTTGACAACGAAGACAATTCGGATTATCGATAATGTTGTGTCTGGAAAGTTTATCCGCTGTCGGGAGGGCAAGCTGGATTAACTTCCATTGCAGATCACAAGATTTACGATCATTGTAGCGAGAGAAGATGGATTTGAAAATAAATTTCCAATCTAAATAGCCAAACTTGCTATCCCAAAATAATCTAAATTTTTGTGAAGCTAAATCAAGAGTAGAAGCAATAAGGTGTTGATAAAAGTCTTTCGAGGTTAGTTTTGAAAGAGGTTTATCCAAATTATTGAGGGGAAGTTTGAAGTCTACAGAAAAGCGATCGGGGGGTGCAACGTTATTACGAATGACTTCGCGGTACTCGGGTGGTATGCAAGAGAGAATGATATCGTGATCTTTTTTCCTAAAATTCTCTCCTACGAGTTCTTGAAGGGCAAGACTCGGGAGAAATCCGGGGGAGAGTTCGTAAGTCACGTCTCGAACAAGGGTAACCCCTGCATCGATCCATGACTGTACAGAGAGAAGTTTTTCTTTTGCTATTAGAGAGTTGTCGAACAAAGGTTCATTGAAAATTTCAACAGCAGGATTTGGATTAGATCGTTTGTTATCGCATAAGTTCAGATAGGATTTCAAAAGAGATTGATAGAAACAAGGCAACTTATTAATTTGTCTTGTGTTCAGAAAGCATTTCAGAACATTAGCCCCAGCATTGAGATCTTTGTATTTGCCGAGGAAATGATTGAACAAGGTTTTCCATTTCCCTGTTTGTTTGGAATCAAAGAGCTTGGCGAGCCAAGACAATTGTAGGCTTTGGGCTTTCTTTTCTATGTCGACAAAATTGAGGCCGCCATCAGCGTATGGAAGCTTAGCCTGAATACGTTTGATTGGCGGCTTCTTGCCGTTGAAGAGAAAGGCCCAGAGAAATTCGTTCAGTTTCTTAAGAGCCCAAGGTGGTATAGGAAATATAGTGGCCGTGTAAAGGAGGGCAGAGCTAGCGAGTTGATTAGCAACAATAGCTTTTCCGCGAAAGGTTAGGTCACGGTTTTTCCAAAGATTGAGGGTTTTCTGAAACTTTAAAATCTTAGAATCCCAATTTAGTTTTGAGATATTTCCAATACCGAAAAAGATTCCCAGGATCTTCAGAGATTTCTTAGACCAGTCAAAGCCGAAAGGAGAGTCTGATCTATTTTTAAAACTACCCAGCCAGAGGCCTTCGCTTTTGTCAGTATTTATTTTAGCACCTGTGGCTTTTTCAAATTTTGAAAGGTGATGTTGACAGGCTAAGATGGAGGTATTTCCTTGTAGGATTAAGGTTGTGTCATCGCCATACTGTACGATTTTGAATTCTGTTTTGTTGACAGTAATACCTTTAATTTTTGAATCTTTTCTGATGTTTTCTGCGAAAACCTCAGCAATGACTACATAGAGAAGGGCCGATAGAGGGCAACCCTGTCTGACCCCTCGAGAGGGAGAAAAAGTTTCCGAAATGTAACCATTTACTTTAACAGAGCTTTTGATGTCTGTGTACAAGAGTTTAACCCAGCTTATAAAAACCGGACCAAAGTTCAGTTTTTCGAGAGTCTTGAAAAGGAAGCCCCAGTTTACCCGATCAAAAGCCTTCATTTGATCAATTGCGAGCAAGCCCACGGGTAGGTTTTGATCCTCGCTAATTTGCACTAGATCGCGTAAAACATGGCAATTTGATAAAATTGTTCATCCTGGAACAGAACAGGTTTGGTCTTCAGAGATAATTGACGAAAGAACCGATGAAAGGCGATTAGAAATAACCTTAGCAATGAGTTTATAATCACAATTTAGTAGACTAATTGGTCTCCAGTTTTCAATCCTTCCTCGTTCACCTTTCTTAAATAAACAAGAGACGAGGGCAACTTTCTGTGAAAGGGTTAGGTTTTTGTTTGTAAAACATTCATTGATGACTTCTAAGAGGCAATCTGATAGCTTTTTCCAAAAAACTTCGTAAAATTCATAGGGCAAGCCATCAGTACAGTAATAACGCCCTCGCAGAGTTGTTTCTGGTTTGCAGAAAGGGTCCTAGAGAGATTTGTTAAGAGTTCGTTTTGCGCGGTTTCATCTACAGGTTCTTCAGTGTACAAGTCTTCGTAAAAGGTTTTCACAGAATCCAGTATTTGATTTGGTGTAGTTACAATATTGCCTTGTTTATCTCTAATCGCCCTCATGGTTCTATCGCCCTGGCGTTTCTTTTCCAGAGAACAGAAATAAGAGGTGACCTTTTCACCCTGTTCTGCCCATTTTGCTTTAGCACGAATTTTAGTAGCCTCGGCCTCTTGGGTCTCTATACGTTTAATTTCGTTAGAGATCGTTTTGGTGAGGGTAACGAACCTGGGGTCTCCGCTTCTTTCCGCCTTGCGTTTAGAATTACGTAGTTTTTTATATAACTGGGATTTCCTTTTCAAGGCTTCTTTTTTGCGTTTTGCTGAGAAAACCTTTCCTATTTCACGGATTCGCGACTTTCCATATTCCCACCAGTCAGACAAGGATTCAAATTCCCTTTTTCTACCCCTCCAAGAGTCTATGAAGTCATTGATGAGGTCAACGAAGGCTTGTTCTTTTAGAATTGAGGTGTTAAGCATCCAGGAGCCCGGACCGCGTTTAATTTTAGAAAAATCAAGTTTTAATATGACTATATCATGATCTGAGTGGGGGAAAGGATTAATAAAACAATTAGTAAATTTATCACGAAATTCGCGGGAAGTATAAAACCTATCGAGTCTGCTAAAAGACCCGTGAGGGCTGAGATAGGTGAATTCTTTTTTAGTGGGGTTCTGAGTACGCCAGATATCTTCTAGATTAAAATGGGTTAGGAAAGATTTGAGGTTAAGGGTTGTTCTGTCTACGTAGACGACATTATTTGATCTATCAAGGTCATTATTCAAGACGCAGTTAAAATCACCGCCGACAATAAAAGGAAAAGTACGGCTATCTCTAAAATATGGATTATGGAATGATGGAGTGGAATGATGGAATGATGGAATGGAATGATGGAATGGTATCAAAATGCATAAATGCAAAAGAAAAGCAATTTCCAAACACATCGCGACAATATTTTTAATTTTGAAAGTATAATGAAACAAAAACAGAGCCATTCCATATTTTAGAAAAATATGGAATGGCGAATTCTCAAAATTACTCGCTTCTTTTTGCTGAAACCTTCCCCTAGGGTTGTATATGCCTTACAAACACATCTGAGTAGAAATTAAGAAGATTTGGAGTCAATTGAAGGAATAATAAGGCCATTCCATATTTTAGAAAAATATGGAATGGCGAATTTTCTCAAAAAACCTTATATAAGCTTTATAAACACACCTGAGAAGAAATTATCTCAAAATCGAGAAATACTGGACGGAAGCTTGAAACATGATTCTCAAGGAAAATGCTAATTTCCAAGTTAAGCACTACTGTACTGAGCGGCCATAACCACTGTGGTCTGGTCTGATTGATAATTTGACAGATCCACTTGAAAAATTCAGACTAATGGCGACGCAAATATGCAATCATTCATATCACATTTGTAAATATGGTAGGCTATCTGCAAAACAAGGAATTGTAAAATTACTGTATTGATGCAGTGCATAAGTTAACTATGGTAAAACGCACAAATCGAAAGTTTGACATAAATAATGTTCGAATTCGATGACTTGATTTTGCAAGTTTTTCTCACTCGCATATACTTTAGCTGAGCAAAAAAATACCAACTTTCACAACTCGTAGTTCCTCTACTCCAAACCTTGATTATTTATTCCGAGATGTGTTTGAAAGTTTTATTTTACCCCTGGAGGAAGGTTTCAGGATAAAGAAGCGAGTAATTTTTGAGAAACTTCGCCATTCCATAATTTTCTAAAATATGGAATGGCCTTATTATTCCTTCAATTGACTCCAAATCTTCTTAATTTCTACTCAGATGTGTTTGTAAGGCATATACAACCCTTGGGGGAAGGTTTCAGCAAAAAGAAGCGAGTAATTTTTGAGAAAATTCGCCATTCCATATTTTTCTAAAATATGGAATGGCCTTACTATTCCTTCAATTGACTCCAAATCTTCTTAATTTCTACTCAGATGTGTTTGTAAGGTTTATACAACCCTAGCGGGAAGGTTTCAGCAAAAAGAAACAAGTAATTTTGAGAATTCGCCATTCCATATTTTTCTAAAATATGGAATGGCCTTATTATTCCTTCAATTGACTCCAAATCTTCTTAATTTCTACTCAGATGTGTTTGTAAGGCATATACAACCCTTGGGGAAGGTTTCAGCAAAAAGAAGCGAGTAATTTTGAGAAAATTCGTCATTCCATATTTTTCTAAAATATGGAATGGCCTTACTATTCCTTCAATTGACTCCAAATCTTCTTAATTTCTACTCAGATGTGTTTGTAAGGCATATACAACCCTAGGGGAAGGTTTCAGCAAAAAGAAGCGAGTAATTTTGAGAATTCGCCATTCCATATTTTTCTAAAATATGGAATGGCCTCGTAAATCCTTCAATTGACTCCAAATCTTCTTAATTTCTACTCAGATGTGTTTGTAAGGCATATACAACCCTAGGGGAAGGTTTCAGCAAAAGAAGCGAGTAATTTTTGAGAATTCGCCATTCCATATTTTTCTAAAATATGGAATGGCCTTATTATTCCTTCAATTGACTCCAAATCTTCTTAATTTCTACTCAGATGTGTTTGTAAGGCATATACAACCCTTGGGGAAGGTTTCAGCAAAAGAAGCGAGTAATTTTGAGAATTCGCCATTCCATATTTTTCTAAAATATGGAATGGCCTCGTAACTCCTTCAATTGACTCCAAATCTTCTTAATTTCTACTCAGATGTGTTTGTAAGGCTTATACAACCCTAGCGGGAAGGTTTCAGCAAAAAGAAGCGAGTAATTTTTGAGAAAATTCGCCATTCCATATTTTTCTAAAATATGGAATGGCCTTACTATTCCTTCAATTGACTCCAAATCTTCTTAATTTCTACTCAGATGTGTTTGTAAGGCTTATACAACCCTAGCGGGAAGGTTTCAGCAAAAAAAAGCAAGTAATTTTTGAGAATTCGCCATTCCATATTTTTCTAAAATATGGAATGGCCTTATTATTCCTTCAATTGACTCCAAATCTTCTTAATTTCTACTCAGATGTGTTTGTAAGGCATATACAACCCTTGGGGGAAGGTTTCAGCAAAAAGAAGCGAGTAATTTTTGAGAAAATTCGCCATTCCATATTTTTCTAAAATATGGAATGGCCTTACTATTCCTTCAATTGACTCCAAATCTTCTTAATTTCTACTCAGATGTGTTTGTAAGGTTTATACAACCCTAGCGGGAAGGTTTCAGCAAAAAAAGCGAGTAATTTTTGAGAAAATTCGCCATTCCATATTTTTCTAAAATATGGAATGGCCTTACTATTCCTTCAATTGACTCCAAATCTTCTTAATTTCTACTCAGATGTGTTTGTAAGGCTTATACAACCCTAGCGGGAAGGTTTCAGCAAAAAGAAACAAGTAATTTTTGAGAAAATTCGCCATTCCATATTTTTCTAAAATATGGAATGGCCTTATTATTCCTTCAATTGACTCCAAATCTTCTTAATTTCTACTCAGATGTGTTTGTAAGGCATATACAACCCTTGGGGGAAGGTTTCAGCAAAAAGAAGCGAGTAATTTTTGAGAAAATTCGCCATTCCATATTTTTCTAAAATATGGAATGGCCTTACTATTCCTTCAATTGACTCCAAATCTTCTTAATTTCTACTCAGATGTGTTTGTAAGGTTTATACAACCCTAGCGGGAAGGTTTCAGCAAAAGAAACAAGTAATTTTTGAGAATTCGCCATTCCATATTTTTCTAAAATATGGAATGGCCTTATTATTCCTTCAATTGACTCCAAATCTTCTTAATTTCTACTCAGATGTGTTTGTAAGGCATATACAACCCTTGGGGGAAGGTTTCAGCAAAAAGAAGCGAGTAATTTTGAGAAAATTCGCCATTCCATATTTTTCTAAAATATGGAATGGCCTTACTATTCCTTCAATTGACTCCAAATCTTCTTAATTTCTACTCAGATGTGTTTGTAAGGCTTATACAACCCTAGCGGGAAGGTTTCAGCAAAAAGAAACAAGTAATTTTTGAGAAAATTCGCCATTCCATATTTTTCTAAAATATGGAATGGCCTTATTATTCCTTCAATTGACTCCAAATCTTCTTAATTTCTACTAAGATGTGTTTGTAAGGCATATACAACCCTTGGGGGAAGGTTTCAGCAAAAAGAAGCGAGTAATTTTTGAGAAAATTCGCCATTCCATATTTTTCTAAAATATGGAATGGCCTTACTATTCCTTCAATTGACTCCAAATCTTCTTAATTTCTACTCAGATGTGTTTGTAAGGCATATACAACCCTAGGGGGAAGGTTTCAGCAAAAAGAAGCGAGTAATTTTTGAGAAAATTCGCCATTCCATATTTTTCTAAAATATGGAATGGCCTCGTAAATCCTTCAATTGACTCCAAATCTTCTTAATTTCTACTCAGATGTGTTTGTAAGGCATATACAACCCTAGGGGGGAGGTTTCAGCAAAAAGAAGCGAGTAATTTTTGAGAAAATTCGCCATTCCATATTTTTCTAAAATATGGAATGGCCTTATTATTCCTTCAATTGACTCCAAATCTTCTTAATTTCTACTCAGATGTGTTTGTAAGGCATATACAACCCTTGGGGGAAGGTTTCAGCAAAAAGAAGCGAGTAATTTTTGAGAAAATTCGCCATTCCATATTTTTCTAAAATATGGAATGGCCTCGTAACTCCTTCAATTGACTCCAAATCTTCTTAATTTCTACTCAGATGTGTTTGTAAGGCTTATACAACCCTAGCGGGAAGGTTTCAGCAAAAAGAAGCGAGTAATTTTTGAGAAAATTCGCCATTCCATATTTTTCTAAAATATGGAATGGCCTTACTATTCCTTCAATTGACTCCAAATCTTCTTAATTTCTACTCAGATGTGTTTGTAAGGCTTATACAACCCTAGCGGGAAGGTTTCAGCAAAAAAAACAAGTAATTTTTGAGAAAATTCGCCATTCCATATTTTTCTAAAATATGGAATGGCCTTATTATTCCTTCAATTGACTCCAAATCTTCTTAATTTCTACTCAGATGTGTTTGTAAGGCATATACAACCCTTGGGGGAAGGTTTCAGCAAAAAGAAGCGAGTAATTTTTGAGAAAATTCGCCATTCCATATTTTTCTAAAATATGGAATGGCCTTACTATTCCTTCAATTGACTCCAAATCTTCTTAATTTCTACTCAGATGTGTTTGTAAGGCTTATACAACCCTAGCGGGAAGGTTTCAGCAAAAAAAAGCGAGTAATTTTTGAGAAAATTCGCCATTCCATATTTTTCTAAAATATGGAATGGCCTTACTATTCCTTCAATTGACTCCAAATCTTCTTAATTTCTACTCAGATGTGTTTGTAAGGCTTATACAACCCTAGCGGGAAGGTTTCAGCAAAAAGAAACAAGTAATTTTTGAGAAAATTCGCCATTCCATATTTTTCTAAAATATGGAATGGCCTTATTATTCCTTCAATTGACTCCAAATCTTCTTAATTTCTACTCAGATGTGTTTGTAAGGCATATACAACCCTTGGGGGAAGGTTTCAGCAAAAAGAAGCGAGTAATTTTTGAGAAAATTCGCCATTCCATATTTTTCTAAAATATGGAATGGCCTTACTATTCCTTCAATTGACTCCAAATCTTCTTAATTTCTACTCAGATGTGTTTGTAAGGCTTATACAACCCTAGCGGGAAGGTTTCAGCAAAAGAAACAAGTAATTTTTGAGAAAATTCGCCATTCCATATTTTTCTAAAATATGGAATGGCCTTATTATTCCTTCAATTGACTCCAAATCTTCTTAATTTCTACTCAGATGTGTTTGTAAGGCATATACAACCCTTGGGGAAGGTTTCAGCAAAAAGAAGCGAGTAATTTTGAGAAAATTCGCCATTCCATATTTTTCTAAAATATGGAATGGCCTTACTATTCCTTCAATTGACTCCAAATCTTCTTAATTTCTACTCAGATGTGTTTGTAAGGTTTATACAACCCTAGCGGGAAAAAGAAACAAGTAATTTTGAGAAAATTCGCCATTCCATATTTTTCTAAAATATGGAATGGCCTTATTATTCCTTCAATTGACTCCAAATCTTCTTAATTTCTACTAAGATGTGTTTGTAAGGCATATACAACCCTTGGGGAAGGTTTCAGCAAAAAGAAGCGAGTAATTTTGAGAAATTCGCCATTCCATATTTTCTAAAATATGGAATGGCTCTGTTTTTGTTTCATTATACTTTCAAAATTAAAAATATTGTCGCGATGTGTTTGGAAATTGCTTTTCTTTTGCATTTATGCATTTTGATACCATTCCATCATTCCATTCCATCATTCCATCATTCCACTCCATCATTCCATAATCCATATTTTAGAGATAGCCGGAAAAGTACGTGGGTATTTATCTAAGTCATTTTGGAGGTTTTGTAAAAATTGTTTGCGACGAACAATGCCGTCTTTGCCTCCCGTAGGAGCGTAAATATTTACTAAAATGAGCCGGTTGTCATCGATGGAAAGATCTAAGATAACATAATGACCTGTATTGCAGGCATAATGTGAATGGATTGTGGTGTTGATTTTATCGGAGATTAAAATCGAGACACCCTTTCTGTTGTCTGTTGACACAGAATGAAAGGATTTTCCTTTCCAATTTACGAAGGTTTTATCGAGTTCTGTGGAATTTAAATGCGTTTCTTGCAACAAGATTATGTCAAAATTTTTCGAAAATAGATGCTGTAAAATCGTGTCACGACGACGGGGGTCTCGCAACCCATTCACGTTTATACTTGCAATAGAAGCCATAGTTAAATATAGGAAAAAGGGGATAAGATATGCGGATTTAATTGTGATGTTCATTAGATTTACCTGGGGCTTTCTTTGTTTTAGTGTTCTTTTTTTCTGGTGTAGATGGGATACTTCGTTTGGTTCCTTTTTTGTATGGTTGATATGCATTGATGGCTATTGCTGGGTCTTGTGGTGGGTCCGGGGTATTCTTGGTTTCTTTAGGTAGGCGTTTATCCGTGGTTGATGGCAGAACTGGTCTTGGGCGTTTGGGTTTTGTGCTGGTGTCTTGGGTGGGCTCAGGTTGGGTGTTCTCTTGGGTTTCGTCATTCTTGGTTTGATTTTCGGGAGTGTTGTCATTATTTTCTATATCTGCGTTCCAAGGTTCCTGTTCTGGTTCATATTCCACATTAGGGAGGTCTTCAGAGTCAGACTCTTGGACCTCACCTGACATCCGTCTACCTCTCGGTCTTTTTTTCAGGACAACATATTTTTCGCACTGTTGTTTTGTGTGCTCAGTGGAACCACAAAGGTAGCAATGTTTGAGGTCCCGTGAGGGGCAATCGTTGGTACGGTGCGTGTCTTTCATGCAGACTTTGCAGAACACTGGTTTGCCTTTGAAGGACAGAGAAACTTTTCTGTTCTTTATAAGTATGAAGGGGGGTAATTCATTAGCCATAGAAGGAAAGATAGTAACAAGACGCTTACCATTGAAAACATTCGGGAAGCCTTCCCAGGTTTGCTTCCATATTCTAAGTACAGTACCGTATTTTTCTAGCTCGCTTCTGATCTCGTTGTCTGAGATATCAGGGGTAGCATCAGGGATAGTTATGAGTAGGGCTCTGCGTCTTACAGGAGTGAATTCAACACCAATTTCCTCTTTGGTCATGGAGGGGAACTTCACAAGCTCATCGAGAAGTTGGTCCACCATATTAGCTTTAGCAAAAATGATGTTCCAACGTTGTTTACCAGGCATCGAAGAAAGTTGCATAAGTTGCTGAACAGCATTTGGGTCTTTAAATTTTGTTTGGAAGTACAGGATGATTTCTTTAAATGACAGAGAATCGGTGGTTTCAAATTTAGCTCCACGTGCTGCTAAATCGCCAGGTGCCATTCGTGCATCAGATTGTTTGAGTCGTTCAGCGAAGGTTAATTTAGGCCTGTTTGGTTCGATAAGCATATCTCCCCAAACCGAAGTTTCTTTCACAGAATCGTTGTTTGATGCCATTTTACACTTTAATTCCAAAGGATAACTTTTATGATTTGTATTTGAAAGCTTTCGATAACGTTTGATTCGGTTTCGAGCCAAAAACAAGCAAAAAGGGAAGAGCAAAAAATAACGTCTCCTTGTTGATCAAGATGTCTTCCCCGTCAGGTAAGTATGCAGGATTTTTCTAGCAGAGGGAGCGTCGTCCAGGAACTTCTCGTTTCAAATGTGGTACATTGGCAACAGACCACAAGTGAAAGGCTGGCACTTCCATTCCGTTGAGATCGGCAAGGGATGAGAACAGATTCGGTAAGACTCGTCGCGGTTGGAACTTTCAGCACTAGTGCTATGCGATGGTGAAAGGTGGAAATAATAAGACAAAGCAAATGCTGTTTCCTGTATAATAATTGTTGATGCGGTGCAATGTGAGAGATGGATGGCTAACACATCCGCAAGACGATGACGACAGAAAGAGATGTGAGGATGAAGAAGGTTTTTCTGTGTTGCTTGTTTTACACTTCAAGATGAGGGGGTGGGCCATCCATGGCGGCACTGCAATACCAGGACAACCCGTGTCCGGGGTGAAGCAAGCTTCAGACCCACGGACCAATTCCAAAATCAGTTTAATATTTGAGCACCCTTGGGTGCATATCAGATATTAAGCTGATAAGAACAGATACTACACTTGATCTTAGCCAAAAGGCCGAGAAGCGATAACGAACTAGTCTTCGCTTCAGGCCGCGTCTCCACACGTGTTGCAATCACACGTGGGTGCAGGACAGCGACACGGAATTGCCAGTCAGTGCGTGTGCAATACCTGGCTGGCTACGCTACGTCGGTTTGAAAAGAAGGACTGCAATTGCAAAAAGTGAAGCCTACAACACCAGGTGTTCCCAGGCGGTCACCCTCCAGGTACTGACCTGGCCCGACCATGCTTGACTGCGGTGATCGGACGAGAACCGGTATATTCATGGTGGTATGGTCGTAGGCGAAAGCTAGAGGGCCGAATGTGCATGACACTACAGGCTAGAGACGCAGAAGTGTGCACATGCACATGTACGTACGTATACGGCTTGATGCGTACGAAGTGGGTTGATGGAGGTAGATCTTCGTGGGAGTGCAGTGCTGCTGAGAAGGTGTGGTGAGTACCCTGGCCAGTTGGAATAGTGGGCGTGGCATTCGTGGAAGCCCAGCTTGCTCTTTAATAGTGTTGCAAAGGATGGGCTTCCGGTTGCGGCTGTACGAATGTGGTAAAGGTTGGTGCATCTTCCGGCATCTGGAGCGAAAGATGTGGAAAACGGCAAACGGTCGGTAACTTGCACACTCTTTGTAGAGTAGGGGAATTTTTGTGTCGAGAGATGCCTGGTATCTGGCAAGTCGTGGTGGTGTTCTGACATGTATGCAGAATTTGACATAAGTACTATTGGAAGGGGACTAGCGCGAACGCAGGTCCCCACTACCAGAAATTGTACGGTCGAGTTACCAACGTTTGCGGTAATCGCAGGGGTCAGCCAAACCGAACTGCAATGGAAAGGCCTCGCCCTGGAAGAATCTCCTTGTTGATCAATTTTTTTTTTTTTTTGAGCTAGGCACATGCCTACGCCCGTTTAATTTTTCGATTTAACACAACATATATACAATTTAAAATAATTTAATTAAATAAGTTATGAAGTTGTTCATATTGAGATATATTGTTCTTTGCAAATGTTCGTTGTTGATAAATATTTGAAAGTGTCTATTTTTAATTTCAAATGCAAATTTAACTAAATTATTCTAAACTACAAATAACTATTCTAATGAACTTATGACTACAACAACAACAAAATTATAACTACAACTAATTTAATAAATTACTTATTTAAGAACCAATTAATCAAACTACAACTAATGAAATTAAAAACTTACTTAACTACCATTAAAATTACCTAATTAAACTAACCTAAACAAACCCAATACTATAAATTCTAATGTTAAAATCAAATGAATAAACTACAACTATTTAAATACTTATTAAACTACAATTGAAATTCCCTAATTCAAAGTTTAAAAAATTCAAACGTTGAAACAAATTAATAACCAATTTAATAAACGCAATACAAAAATCTACTGTTCTTTATGGATGGACGGGAAGAGGCAAAAAGAGAAGAAAAAAAAAAAAAAAAAGAAAGAAAACATGGAAACGAGGCAAGTCTCATGGGATGTTGATTTTGAGTTTTCGATTCTCAAGGGAAGCAAGGACGCCATTTTGACACCATTTTGTTCGAAAAGATTGAGTGTTTCAACATCTTGTGAAGCAATGAAATGTTCTTCTTTAATTTGGAAATAACCTTGAAGATGAATCTGTTTTCAAGTCATCTCTTTTGTTGTCAAAATAATTTCATTTCTGGTCTTCCAAATAACAGAAAATGCTGCATCACGAAGAAAATTCTCAACAGGTAAGTCAGGTTTGTATTCATAAAAGCCGAGGATTACAAATTTGCAAATATTGTTTAGACGGAGGGTGGGGTTGATTTTCTTTACAAGTTTAAATACAAATTTCCAAAGTTTGCTGATAGGGGTACAATTGAAAAAAACATGAAGTGAAGTTTCATCATAGGAATTGCATCTGTTACACAAGGGAGTTTGGACAATCCTATGTCTATATAATCTTTCATAGGTAGGGAGACAAAGTTGAAGGAACTTCCACTGAATGTTGGCAGATTTTCTGTCATGATTTCTTTTAAACAAGTTCTTAAAAAGTCTTGGCCAATTGATAAAACCTATTTTTTGTTCCCAAAAAACCCTAAATTTCTGAAGAACAACATTTTGATCTTTCAAGATGAGCATATTGTAAATTGCTTTGCAATTCAGAGATGAAAATAAAACGTATTCATCTTTGGTATTTTTAATATAAAAATCATCTGATAAGCTTCTTTCATTGCTACACTCAGTTGTTATTTTGTCTTTCCATTCAGGGGGTAGACGTGATTTCAATTTGGAGTAAAAATTGTCAGAGAAACCAGAAGGAATTAATTCATGCAGGGCATTGGAAGGTAAGAATCCAGTTGTAAATTCATAACAAATATCTCGTATTGTTGTAATGTTAGCTTGTATCCAAGCATTACTGGTATCAACGTGTGTGAAATAGTTGTCCAATAAAGGTTCATTGTAAATTCCTTCAATATCTGTGGGTTTTAGTCTAAGGTCTGAAAAATTTGCTGCAAAACATTTTATGACATCTCTGTAAAACTGGGGTACGTGTTTCATTTCGATTGGACGCAAGTAACATTTGAACATTTTGGCGCCAATATTGAAATTCTTATACTTATCAAAGTTCAAGGTGAACAGTGCCTTCCATTTAGCGTTATTGTCATTTTGAAGATATTTTGAAATCCAAGATAATTTAATGGCATCAGCTTTCTTTTCAATATCTATTATGTTCAAACCTCCTAATTCGTATGGAAGTCTTGCTTGTGCACGTTTAATAGGATCTTTTTTATTCTGATAAATGAACTTCCACAGTCTGTCATTGATTTTTTTGAGAACCCACTGGGGAAGAGGGTATATGGCTGCAGTGTACCAGAAGACCGAACTGGCCAGCTGGTTTGCAACCACAGCCCTCCCCCTCAAGGAAAGATCACGAGAAGTCCAGAGGTCTAAAGTTTTACAGAATTTGTTGATGCGAGGATCCCAAGTTTCTTTTTCTTTCAAAATAGGGCCATGAAAGACACCAAGGATTTTCAATGCTTCCCTGCCCCATTTTAAGTTATATGGATTATCCAATCTGTTTTTGTATCTGCCAAGCCAAATTCCATTACTTTTCCCTTTGTTTATTTTAGCTCCTGATGCCATTTCAAAATCTTGGACACAATCAAAAGTTGACTTGATGGACTGTTCACCTTGCAGGATTATTGTGGTGTCATCAGCATACTGGGTAATTTTAAATTCAACATTTTTTATTTTAATACCAGTAATGTCTTGGTTTTTTCTGATAGATATGGCAAAAATTTCGGAAACTAGGACATATAATAAGGGGGATAGGGACATCCCTGTCTCACTCCCCTACCAAGGGTGAATGGGGCAGAGATGTACCCATTTACTTTAACACGACTACTGATATTATAATACAATGTTTTAATATATGAAATGAATTGTGGCCCAAAACCAAAGCTTTCTAGGGTTTTGAAAAGGAAATTCCAGTTTACACGGTCAAAGGCTTTCATTTGATCTAAAGATAGAAGGGCTGCTGGGAGATTTTCATTTTCCGCATAGTAAAGGAGATCTCTTAATATATGTCCGTTTGACAGAATTGATCTATTTGGGACACTGCACGTTTGATCTTCAGAAACAATGATTGATAATACATTTCGTAAACGATTGGCAAGAGTTTTTGCAATTATCTTGTAGTCAACATTGAGCAAACTAATTGGTCTCCAATTACCTAGATCACTTTTGTCACCTTTCTTGTAAAGTGTTGAAATTAAGCTTACGCGTTGAGAGTGGGAAAGTTGTTGTAATTTGAAACAGGCATTAGCAACTCTTGTAAAATGCTCCCCAATGATATTCCAGAAGGTCTTATAAAACTCTACTGGAATACCATCGAGGCCTGGCATTTTATTATTTTTCATCTTAGAAAGTGCTGTGTATAATTCATCTTTTGTTAGTTGGCCCTCGCAACAGTCTCTGTCAGTGTCAGAAAGTTTCTTTTCTACTTTTGAAAGGAGCTCATCTTGCTTAGTAGTGTCTGTTGTTTCATTCGCAAATAAGTCAGAGTAAAATTCTTTGACAGTTTCAAGCATATCCTTTGGATTGTTTACTATTGTTCCTGTTTTTGTCTTAACCGATTTCATAACTTGAGCAGCTTGGCGTTTTTTCTCTAAATTACAAAAATATTTGGTGACCCTTTCACCCTCTTCTGTCCAGCGTGCTTTTGCTTTTACTTTTAAATTAAATGCTTCATTCGTTTCAAGAGTTTTTATTTCTTTGGTGATACGTTCAGCTAAATCTTTGAATGACTGTCTGTCTGTCTGTTCTGCTTTTTTTGTTGCATTGCGCAATTGTTTATAGAGTTTTGATTTTTTCTTTTTGCGTTCAATGGACAGCTTTATGCAATATTGTTTAGTAATTTTTGCTATTTGCTTTTTAGCTTTATCCCACCAATCAAGTGGATTATGAAAGTCATCAAATATGGAAATCCAAAACTGGAGAAAACCAGACATTGCAAGTTTATATTCTTCTTGTTGTAAGATAGATGTATTCATTTTCCATGCCCCCTTTCCTCGCTTTATTTTGTCAAAATCAAAAACTAGTAACAGTTTTTTATGATCAGAGTGAGGAAAAGGAACAATTTCACATTTTGTAAAGTAGTGCATTGTAGCTTTTGAGGTATAAAATCTGTCAAGTCTGCTGTATGTTCCAACTGGGCTTTTGTATGTATATTGCTTTTCATCAGGGTGAAAGGCTCTCCAAATATCTTGTAAATAATTTTCATTAATGGTCTCAATTAGAGGATTTTTTGATCTGTCTATGTATGTTATGTCCCTACTTCTGTCTAAGTTGATATCAAGAACTGTATTGAAATCACCACCATAAATAATAAATTCAACATCAGTATAAGTTTGAATCTTAGAATGAATTTCAGAAAATTTGTCTTTTCTTTTTTGTGTTTTATTACCTCCTGCAGGAGCATATACATTTATCAATAGAAAGCGGTGATCATCATAGGTCAAGTCAGTAAAAATGTAGTTTCCTTCTCGGCAAATGGCATTAGAATGTATAGTTGCATTGAAATTTTCAGAAATCAGAGTGCTAACACCTGCAAAATTATTGGGAGAGATTGAATGAATTTTGGTGCCTTTCCATCTATTGTCGGAAATTATTGAATTTTTAGTATTTACATTGAAATGCGTTTCTTGCAAAAATACAATATCGGGCTTGTCATTATTAAGATGGTGAAAGATTGCTTCTGCCTTGTTTTTGTCCTTCAACCCATTGACATTCAAACTAAGTATAGATGGCATTCAGATTTAAGGTTTTGGGACACAATTCATTTCTCTACTGTTTAAGACATAAAAAAATTATTTGAAAATATAAGTATTTGAGGCAGAGTTTATGTGTGGATTATTTTTTTTGTTTCTTCTTCTTCATTTTTGCCTTGTCGTTGGATTCTTGGGTGGTCTGTTGAGATGATGATGATGATGATGATGCCATGGGTCTTTTCTTCTGGGAATGTGATGGTAGTTGTGGTGCTGGTGTTGAGGTTGGTTGAGTGAGTGAAACAGATGTTATGACTGGCGATGATGCTTGTGTCGATGGAGCGGAATAATGGAAAAGTGTGGAGGCAATAGCGGGAGTAATTGTTTGCTGGGTTGGCGTGACTTGAGTTAATGGTGGTGAATGTTGTTGGGGTTGATTGGAGTTGGCGATGGAAGCACGTTGTCTGGGTCGAGGCAATGGAATTTGAGATGATTGTGGAAGAATTGATTGGGATTGTTCGGTGACGATTTGAGATGCTGGGGAAGTTGGAATGGTTGTGTCTGATTGAGATGATTCAGGTGATTGAGGTGGCTTTGATGGTGTGGTGTGGGAAATGGAGCTGGGGTCATCAGTCTGACTTCCACTGTGGGCGTCAAACTGTGTTACGTCCTGTACGTCAGAGTCATTGTCATCCTGTTGTTGTTGCTGTTGTTGCGTTGGCAAGGGCCTAAGCCTATACTTAGGCCCTGCTGGTCTGTCCTGTTCGTCTGTCTCGCTGTCACTGTGTTGTTGTTGTTGCTGTTCTGTTGGTAAGGGCCTAAGCCTCTTAGGCAGTGGCCTGTCCAAGTCACTGTCATAGTTAGAAAGTATAACTGTGTCACCGTCACCATTGTCACTGTTGTTGTCACTGTTGTTGTCACTGTTCATGTCACTGTCAGAAGTTTGTCGCCGTACTGTATTGTGTGTTGTGTATCTGTCACCGTTTTGTCGTATGTCACAGTCAACGTAGTTGTGTCCGTCGTCCCCACAGTAGAAGCAGAGCTTCAAACCCCTGAGATTGCAATTGATGGTTAGATGGAAGGTGGAATTGCAATGCATGCAGATTGGTTGACGTCCTCGGTATGAAATCAAGATTTTGCGGCCTGAGATGACTATGAATGGGGAAGTGGATTTTCTGGGTTGGGATAAATGGTGCAGAGACGTTTGCCAGTGGCGATGGACGGAAATTCTTGATATTTTGGTTCCAGATGTTGAGGATTTTGCCATGAGGTTCAAGTTCTTCATAAATTTGTGAATTGGAGATGTCTGGTGTGGCAAATGGAATGGTAATGAGGGTTGGTCTGGAACGAATTGGTGTGATGGGTAGTGGATGTGCTGGTTGTGATGGTAAGAAGATGGATTTTGAGAGGAGGACGTCAACCAAGGATGAATGAGATAATATGGCATTCCAGTTTTGGAAACCTGGCTTAGATGGCATTTTTTGAAGGTGTGTGATGGCTGTAGGGTCGTTGAGGGATTTGTGGATGGTTGTAATGATTTCAGTATGTGACGTGATGGATCTTGTAAAAAATTTAATGCCACAATGGGCAATGGATTCATAATTTCCTGTTGTTGATCTCTTCTTATTTTTCAAAGTAGCTGCAAAAGTTTTACCTGACGTAGTGGATTGTGCTGAGACTTGTGACATATTGTCATCTTGTTGCGATTGCGGTCGTTCTTCTTGCGCATGCGCACCATCTGATTCATTCTGATTCTGCGCATTGTCATTTTCTTCTGCCAAAGTTGCCCAGTCTTTCGAAATTGCCATCGTATTTTCTTCATTTGCCACGGTACTATTACCTGACGGGTCCATGTTGACACACTTCTTCCCCGTCAGGTAAGTATGCAGGATTTTTCTAGCAGAGGGAGCGTCGTTCAGGAACTTCTCGTTTCAAATGTGGTACATTGGCAACAGACCACAAGTGAAAGGCTGGCACTTGCATTCCGTTGAGATCGGCAAAGGATGAGAACAGATTTGGTAAGACTCGTTGCGGTTGGAACTTTCAGCACCAATGCTATGCGATGGTGAAAGGTGGAAATAATAAGACAAAGCAAATGCTGTTTGCTGTATAATAATTGTTGATGCGGTGCAATGTGAGAGAAGGATGGCTAAGACATCCGCAAGACGATGACGACAGAAAGAGATGTGAGGATGAAGAAGGTTTTTCTGTGTTGCTTGTTTTACACTTCAAGATGAGGGGGTGGGCCATCCATGGCGGCACTGCAATACCAGGACAACCTGTGTCCGGGGTGAAGCAAGCTTCAGACCCACGGACCAATTCCAAAAATCAGTTTAATATTTGAGCACCCTTGGGTGCATATCAGATATTAAGCTGATAAGAACAGATACTACACTTGATCTTAGCCAAAAGGCCGAGAAGCGATAACGAACTAGTCTTCGCTTCAGGCCGCGTCTCCACACGTGTTGCAATCACACGTGGGTGCAGGACAGCGACACGGAATTGCCAGTCAGTGCGTGTGCAATACCTGGCTGGCTACGCTACGTCGGTTTGAAAAGAAGGACTGCAATTGCAAAAGTGAAGCCTACAACACCAGGTGTTCCCAGGCGGTCACCCATCCAGGTACTGACCTGGCCCGACCATGCTTGACTGCGGTGATCGGACGAGAACCGGTATATTCATGGTGGTATGGTCGTAGGCGAAAGCTAGAGGGCCGAATGTGCATGACACTACAGGCTAGAGACGCAGAAGTGTGCACATGCACATGTACGTATACGGCTTGATGCGTACGAAGTGGGTTGATGGAGGTAGATCTTCGTGGGAGTGCAGTGCTGCTGAGAAGGTGTGGTGAGTACCCTGGCCAGTTGGAACAGTGGGCGTGGCATTCGTGGAAGCCCAGCTTGCTCTTTAATAGTGTTGCAAAGGATGGGCTTCCGGTTGCGGCTGTACGAATGTGGTAAGGTTGGTGCATCTTCCGGCATCTGGAGCGAAAGATGTGGAAAACGGCAAACGGTCGGTAACTTGCACACTCTTTGTAGAGTAGGGAATTTTGTGTCGAGAGATGCCTGGTATCTGGCAAGTCGTGGTGGTGTTCTGACATGTATGCAGAATTTGACATTAGTACTATTGGAAGGGGACTAGCGCGAACGCAGGTCCCCACTACCAGAAATTGTACGGTCGAGTTACCAACGTTTGCGGTAATCGCAGGGGTCAGCCAAACCGAACTGCAATGGAAAGGCCTCGCCCTGGAAGAATCTCCTTGTTGATCAATTTTTTTTTTTTTTTTTGAGCTAGGCACATGCCTACGCCCGTTTAATTTTATCAATAAACTCAACATATTTACAAGTTAAAATAATTTAAATTAAATAGAAATTGAAATCGTTCTTTGAATGTTCATCGTATATTCATTGTTCAGTTGTTCATTTTGGAATTGTTCATTTCTAATTTCAAAATTAAACTAAATTATTCTAAACTACATTAAACTACAACCAAAAACTATTCTAATAAACTACAACAACAACTATAACTACAATTAATCTTAATATATTACCTACTTAACTAATGATAAAACTACAACTAATGAAATTAAGAAAATACTTAACAACAATTTAAATTACCTAATTAAACTAACCTAAGCAAACCAAATACTATAAAATCTAATGTTAAAACCAAATGAATAAACTACAACTAATTAAATACTTATTAAACTACAATTGGATTTCCCTAATTCAAAGTTAAAAAAATTCAAACGTTGGAACAAATTAATGAACAATTTAATAAACGCAATACAAAATTCTACTGTTCTATAAGGATGGATGGACGGGAAGAGGCAAAAAAGAGAAAAAAAAGATAGAAAGACATGGAAACGAGGCAAGTCTCATGGGATGTTGATTTTCAGTTTTTGATTCTCAAGGGATGCTAGGACATGATTCATTTTAATTGGATGTAAGTAACATTTCAATATTGAGGCACTATTTCAAAGTCTTGGAAAATCGAAAGTAGATTTTATGGACCCATTGACATTGATACGAAGTAGGGAAGCCATTGAAATTAGGGTTGTGGGGCATAATTCATTTGTTAAGTAATTTATTTAATTATGAAAAATTATTGAAAATTAAAGAGAAAAAAGAAACAAAAAAGGACGAGTGTCAATATTTGCTGCGTGTTATTTTTTGTGCTTTTTCTCCTGTGATTTCCCTTTGTCTATCAGTTCCTGGTATGTCTTTTGAGAAGATGATGATGATGATGATGCCATTCGTCTTTTGTGCTGGGAATGTGTTGGTTGTGGTTGGGGTGTTGAGGTTGGTTGAGTGAGTGAAGAATCAGATGTGATGACTGGTGATGATGTTTGTGTTGATGGAGCGGAATAATGAAAGAGTGTGGAGGCAATAGCGGGAGTGATTGTGGGTTGTGTTGGTGTGATTTGAGTTAACTGGGGTGAATATTCTTGGGTTGGATTTGAGTTTGTGAATGGAGTAGATGAACGTTGTCTTCGTCGAGGCAATGGAATTGGAGAGCATTGTGGAAGAATGGATTGGGAGTTGCATTGTTGGGTGACTGGAGATGCTGGTGAAGTTGGAATTGTGGTGTCTGATTTGGATGATTCTAATGATTGAGTTGGTTTGGATGGCGTTGTATGGGAAATGGAACTGGGGTCATCAGTCTGACTTCCACTGCAGGCGTCAAACTGTGTTACGTCTTGGTCTTCTGTGTTAGAGTCATTGTCATCCTGTTGTTGTTGTTGTTGTTGTTGTTGTTGCGTTGGCAAGGGCCTAAGCCTATACTTAGGCCCTGCTGGTCTGTCCTGTTGATCTGTCTCGCTGTCACTGTGTTGTTGTTGTTGCTGTTCTGTGGATAAGGGCCTAAGTCTCTTAGGCAGTGGCCTGTCCAAGTCACTGTCATAGTTGGAAAGTATAACTGTGTCACTGTTGTTGTCACTGTTACGTATTGTATTGTGTGATGTGTATCTGTCACCGTTTAGTCTAATGTCACAGTCAACGTAGTTGTGGCCGTCGTCTCCACAGTAGAAGCAGAGCTTCAGACCCCTAAGATTGCAGTTGATGGTGAGGTGAAGGGTTGAATTACAATGCATGCAGATTGGTTGACGTCCTCGATATGAAATTAAGATTTTGTGGCCTGAGATGACAATGAATGGGGGAAGTGGATTTTCTGGATTGGGATAAATGGTACAGAGACGTTTTCCAGTGGAGATGGATGGAAATTCTTGATATTTTTGGTGCCAGATGTTGATTATTCTGCCGTGAGGGTGGAGTTGTTCATAGATTTGTGAATTCGAGATGTCTGGTGTGGCAAATGGAATGGTGATGAGGGTTGGTCTGGAACGAATTGGTGTGATGGGTAATGGATGCTCTGGCTGTGAGGGTAGAAATATGGATTTGGAGAGGAGGACGTCAACCAAGGATGAATGGGATAGTATTGCATTCCAGTTTTGGTATCCTGGCTTAGATGGCATTCTTTGAAGGTGCGTGATGGCTGTAGGGTTGTTCAGTGATTTTTGAATGTTAGTGATGATTTCGGAATGTGAGGTGCTTGATTTTGTAAAGAATTTGATGCCACATTGAGATATTGAGTCATAACTTCTTGTTGTTGTTGAATTTGGCGTTTTAAGTTTATCTGCAAATGTTTTACCTGATGAATTTGTTGATGAAGCTGAGATGTTGGACATATTTTCATCTTCTTGATGCGATTGTGGTCTGTTAGATCCCGCATGCGCGTCTTCTTTATCATGTTGAGCATGCGCTTCTTCTTCTTCAACGATAGAGCTCCAATCTTTCTGAGTATCCATGATGTTGTCTGTTGCTGTACTATTACCTGACGGGTCCATGTTGACACACTTCTTCCCGTCAGGTAAGTATGCAGGATTTTTCTAGCAGAGGAGCGTCGTCCAGGAACTTCTCGTTTCAAATGTGGTACATTGGCAACAGACCACAAGTGAAAGGCTGGCACTTCCATTCCGTTGAGATCGGCAAGGGATGAGAACAGATTTGGTAAGACTCGTCGCGGTTGGAACTTTCAGCACCAATGCTATGCGATGGTGAAAGGTGGAAATAATAAGACAAAGCAAATGCTGTTTCCTGTATAATAATTGTGATGTTGATGATGTTGATGTTGATGCGGTGCAATGTGAGAGATGGATGGCTAACACATCCGCAAGACGATGACGACAGAAAGAGATGTGAGGATGAAGAAGGTTTTTCTGTGTTGCTTGTTTTACACTTCAAGATGAGGGGGTGGGCCATCCATGGCGGCACTGCAATACCAGGACAACCCGTGTCCGGGGTGAAGCAAGCTTCAGACCCACGGACCAATTCCAAAAATCAGTTTAATATTTGAGCACCCTTGGGTGCATATCAGATATTAAGCTGATAAGAACAGATACTACACTTGATCTTAGCCAAAAGGCCGAGAAGCGATAACGAACTAGTCTTCGCTTCAGGCCGCGTCTCCACACGTGTTGCAATCACACGTGGGTGCAGGACAGCGACACGGAATTGCCAGTCAGTGCGTGTGCAATACCTGGCTGGCTACGCTACGTCGGTTGAAAAGAAGGACTGCAATTGCAAAAAGTGAAGCCTACAACACCAGGTGTTCCCAGGCGGTCACCCATCCAGGTACTGACCTGGCCCGACCATGCTTGACTGCGGTGATCGGACGAGAACCGGTATATTCATGGTGGTATGGTCGTAGGCGAAAGCTAGAGGGCCGAATGTGCATGACACTACAGGCTAGAGACGCAGAAGTGTGCACACGCACATGTACGTATACGGCTTGATGCGTACGAAGTGGGTTGATGGAGGTAGATCTTCGTGGGAGTGCAGTGCTGCTGAGAAGGTGTGGTGAGTACCCTGGCCAGTTGGAACAGTGGGCGTGGCATTCGTGGAAGCCCAGCTTGCTCTTTAATAGTGTTGCAAAGGATGGGCTTCCGGTTGCGGCTGTACGAATGTGGTAAGGTTGGTGCATCTTCCGGCATCTGGAGCGAAAGATGTGGAAAACGGCAAACGGTCGGTAACTTGCACACTCTTTGTAGAGTAGGGGAATTTTTGTGTCGAGAGATGCCTGGTATCTGGCAAGTCGTGGTGGTGTTCTGACATGTATGCAGAATTTGACATTAGTACTATTGGAAGGGGACTAGCGCGAACGCAGGTCCCCACTACCAGAAATTGTACGGTCGAGTTACCAACGTTTGCGGTAATCGCAGGGGTCAGCCAAACCGAACTGCAATGGAAAGGCCTCGCCCTGGAAGAATCTCCTTGTTGATCAAGATGTCTTCCCCGTCAGGTAAGTATGCAGGATTTTTCTAGCAGAGGGAGCGTCGTCCAGGAACTTCTCGTTTCAAATGTGGTACATTGGCAACAGACCACAAGTGAAAGGCTGGCACTTCCATTCCGTTGAGATCGGCAAGGGATGAGAACAGATTCGGTAAGACTCGTCGCGGTTGGAACTTTCAGCACTAGTGCTATGCGATGGTGAAAGGTGGAAATAATAAGACAAAGCAAATGCTGTTTCCTGTATAATAATTGTTGATGCGGTGCAATGTGAGAGATGGATGGCTAACACATCCGCAAGACGATGACGACAGAAAGAGATGTGAGGATGAAGAAGGTTTTTCTGTGTTGCTTGTTTTACACTTCAAGATGAGGGGGTGGGCCATCCATGGCGGCACTGCAATACCAGGACAACCCGTGTCCGGGGTGAAGCAAGCTTCAGACCCACGGACCAATTCCAAAAATCAGTTTAATATTTGAGCACCCTTGGGTGCATATCAGATATTAAGCTGATAAGAACAGATACTTTTTTTTTTTCATTTTATATTATTTGGAGGTGCCCCCTGTTAAGCAGTAGGTACACCTCCAGGCCCCCCATAGACATGGCAAGGGCAGTGTACATAAAATCAGATTAATTACAATGATACTAAAATTTATTGAACGAAACTAATTAATTACAATGATACTGTATTAATTCCATATCATAATGTTATGAAAAACATTCAATCAGATATAATTGTCAATCTTACTTAATACAATAGTAATTAAAAGTTCATTGCATTGTTCGTGTGATAATTGAACTAGGTGAAATGTGTAAAAATCAAATATTAAATTTAATTGAATTATTTTCTACGCTTGCAATTGTACTATTTACAGTGAAATACTTGAGAGTCTTTCCTCCGTCGATTGATATCGTGTTAAAGGCTATCGTGATTCGATCTCTGATTACTTTTCTGATTTCGAGGATAATTTGCTTACTACTTTGAAATTTATTATCGTAAACAGTTTTGCATCTGCTATTCCAGATATGATAGCAAATTAATTTGATGAGGTACAATAAAAGAGGTCTATAATGATAACTAACAGAGGAGGGAAGGATGCGCAAGAAAACAGTTTCCGTTGTCAAATCAAAACTGCTGGTACCAAGAGATTGCAAAATTTCTTTAAAGTTAATCCAGGTCTCTATAGCAACAGGGCATTCCAAAAACACGTGCTCTATGGTTTCAGCTTTATTACAGCGTTTACATAGACCATCGGTTTTAAGGCCCCAGGATTTGAGATAATCTAAAGTTTTCAAAACGCGATGGGTAATTTTCCAGGAAACATCATTTTCGTATCCTGTAGATAGGCCGTGAAGAGAAGAGGACCAGATAACATTCCAAGGGAGGTTGCGTGATTGGACGACGATCTCCCAGGTTTGTTGGGATCGAGGTTCAATCTGCAACCTATTTAATATAAGTTTATATAAATTACGTACATTTAAGCTATCAGAATTAAATGATTTTATATCAGCACTAAGCTTATTTACAAGCGACAGCAAAATATCGTAGAGGGGAGGACGATATAGGGAATTTGGAGTGTTATTACTTCTAAGAAAGGACCATAAGGTAGAGTATTTTGAAAGAGTGCGAGCAATCCAATAGCGAGCAAGGAAAATCCATTTAACAGTTGCTCCTTGATCGCAAATTGTGTGTAAGGAGCGCAGAAGGAGGGCTTGATTCTTCAGCCGGAGGTTAATGAGGCCTAAGCCCCCTTTATCTCGGGGTTGGTAGATGACTTCTCGTTTGACGAGTTCATTTTTAGAAGACCATAAGAAGTTGAATACAAGGGTATAGATCCTTGTTAAGATATTAGGAGGAACAGGATAGACAGTAGAGCGGTAAATAAGACCGGAAAGACCAAGTGTGTTGATTATCATTACTTTTCCATGTAATGATAGGGATCGATTCGACCAAGCATGGAGACGTTGCTCCAGTTTGTTGACACGTTTATTAAAAGCATCATGGATTGCCTCATTTGAGCCGAAAGAGACACCAAGGATTTCAATGTCCTCAGAAGTCCAGTTTAGTTCTGGGACAGAGCGTGAAGCGCAACCTTTATATTTCCCGAACCAGACTCCTTCGGATTTCCCTTTCGAGAAATTTACTTTGGAGCCTGATCCAGCTTCAAAGTCGCGGACGGATTTGAAAGCTTCCTTTACTGAATTATCGTCAGTGACAAGGATGGTCGTGTCATCCGCATATTGGCTGATTTTAGCCGGTGAAGCGGAGCCAGGAAGTGGTAATCCAGATACAAGATTATTATTTCGAACAGCGTTACCGAGCGTTTCTGCTACCAAACAGTACAATAAAGGAGAAAGAGGGCATCCTTGGCGGACCCCTCTTTGGAGAAGAAATTTTCTGGAAGAATGACCGTTATTTAGGACACATGACGACACGTTCTTGTAGATTGTCGTGATGAAGCTGATGAAGACGGGTCCGAAATTCATACGCTTCATAATTTTATTGAGAAAATCCCAATTTACACGATCAAAGGCTTTCTCTTGATCGACTTTGATAATCGCTAGGGGTAGATTCTTTTGTTCAGCGTAAGAGATTGAATCTCTTACTAGAAAAAGGTTATCAAAGATAGTTCTTCCGGGGACGCAACAGGTTTGGTCCTCGTTCAATATAGAAGGAAGAACGGTTTTAAGGCGGTTTGCAAGGGCTTTAGTGCCAATTTTATAATCAACATTAAGGAGAGATATCGGACGCCAATTTTGAGGTCGAGTTTGTCTCCTTTTTGAACAAAAGAGATATCAATGCAAGTCTCATGGACTCGGGGAGCAAACCAGAGTAAAGGGAGTAATTGAGAACATCTGAGTGGAGGTAACGGTTCTGCCATCGCATTTTAATGCAGAAATGACTTTAGAACTTTGGCGAGAATTTTCCAAAGAGTAAGAGTATTTGGAAGGCTTTTCAAACTCTGTGTAGAAGCCTTCCTTTGAACGAATTCTTGCACCATGAACAAGAGTGTTATCAAGGTCTGTAATGTCAGACTTTATAGCCTCGATTGCATCTAAAACAGGCCTAGAAGGCTTTAAAGCTTCTTTTCTAAACGGGCTCGCTTTTGGCGACGTTCCCGTGCTAAGCGCTTAGAGAGTTTCATAGCAATATGTTTAATTTTGCGTTTCCCAATATCCCACCAGGCATTTAAATCTCGGAAGTCAATCTTCCGTAGCTGCCAATGGGACCAGAAGGATTTGATTTTATCGACAAAAATAGGATTATCTAAAAGAGAGGTATTAAATTTCCAAACCCCCGGACCCTTTTTCAAAGAGTTCGGGAGTCTAAACGAGATGCTTGGAGCATCATGATCGGAATAGGGAAAAAACACTATGTTTGAATAACTACAATTACGAAAAATATCTCCAGACACATAAAATTTGTCTAACCGACACGAGATAGAACCATCAGGGTTGGTCCATGTGAAATTTCGTGTTGACGGATTTAAATGTCGGAAAACGTCCTTAAAATCGTACGTAAGATTGAGCAGTTGCAAGGCTTTTAAAGCTGTTATTGCTAAATCGGAGTCTCCACCGTTTTTATCTAAAAAGGAGTCTTCGATGCAGTTAAAATCTCCACCAAAAACTGTAGGGATGCCCCCTTTCAGAACAGCGTGCAAAGATTCAAAAAAGTCTTTACGTTGAGAAACATGGTTAGGCGCATAAATGTTGCAGAATTGAATATGTGCCTCACCAAAGTCGCATATGAGATTCAAATACCGTCCAGCGAGATCGTGGGATTGAGAAATTAATTTGAAATTTGATCTGCGAGAGAAAAGCGTACAAACTCCTGCGCTGTGGTTGTTGCCAGGCGACAAAAACACTTGGCCATCCCATTCCTGTTTTAACAGATCAAGATCAGCCGAGGAAAGGTGTGTTTCTTGCAAGAAGATAACGTCCTGTTTTTGGTTTTTAACCCACTGGAGTATGGTCTGACGTTTGCGAAAATCCTTCAGACCATGAGAATTTATTGTTATGCATTTCAAGTTCATGGTTAGACTATTTTAGTGTCTGGGGATATTTTATTTAAAAAATTGCTAGGCAATGATATATACGGATACAGACAAATTGCGAATATTTTTATGCGACAGAATAGTTCATTTTTAGTCCTTATTATTATTAAATTTATTTGTAATTCTACTTACAAAGGACTCTGACTTCTTCTTCGGAGGACGGGTGGAGCTTTTCTTCTTCTCGTTGTTCACAATCACGCTTCCAACTGTTGAAGACCCAGACGATTCATCGAGGGGACGCTTGGAAGAACTGCTTGCGTCGGAATGAACAGCAGTCTCTTGCTGTGATGGTTTCGTGCTAGTTGGCTTTGGAGGGAGATTTGGTTTTCGGGAGGGTTTTCTTGGAGGTCTTTGGGGTTTGGGTGGTTCAGAAGGTGGAATGGTTGCTTGGTCAGACGGTGAAGTGGTTTGTGATGTTGTTGAAGGATTCAAGTGGACTTTGGGTGGTTTCTTGCTAAAGAGCTCCTCCAGAGAGTCAGGTTGTGTGAGTCGCGTGTGCAATACCTGGCTGGCTACGCTACGTCGGTTTGAAAAGAAGGACTGCAATTGCAAAAGTGAAGCCTACAACACCAGGTGTTCCCAGGCGGTCACCCATCCAGGTACTGACCTGGCCCGACCATGCTTGACTGCGGTGATCGGACGAGAACCGGTATATTCATGGTGGTATGGTCGTAGGCGAAAGCTAGAGGGCCGAATGTGCATGACACTACAGGCCAGAGACGCAGAAGTGTGCACATGCACATGTACGTATACGGCTTGATGCGTACGAAGTGGGTTGATGGAGGTAGATCTTCGTGGAGTGCAGTGCTGCTGAGAAGGTGTGGTGAGTACTCTGGCCAGTTGGAACAGTGGGCGTGGCATTCGTGGAAGCCCAGCTTGCTCTTTAATAGTGTTGCAAAGGATGGGCTTCCGGTTGCGGCTGTACGAATGTGGTAAGGTTGGTGCATCTTCCGGCATCTGGAGCGAAAGATGTGGAAAACGGCAAACGGTCGGTAACTTGCACACTCTTTGTAGAGTAGGGGAATTTTTGTGTCGAGAGATGCCTGGTATCTGGCAAGTCGTGGTGGTGTTCTGACATGTATGCAGAATTTGACATTAGTACTATTGAAGGGGACTAGCGCGAACGCAGGTCCCCACTACCAGAAATTGTACGGTCGAGTTACCAACGTTTGCGGTAATCGCAGGGGTCAGCCAAACCGAACTGCAATGGAAAGGCCTCGCCCTGGAAGAATCTCCTTGTTGATCAAGATGTCTTTTTTTTCGTTTGAGTCAGGCGAATGCCAGCACCCGTTTAATTTTCTAAATCAACAAAAATTACAAACTTTCAAACTAAAATATAAAAAAATTAAATTATTACTAAACAGAAATACTGTTTAAAATTCGATATCTTTGATTTGCAGTGTTCATTAGACTGTTAGTGGCACAACTTGGGCCAGTCATTACTGCTTTGAATTTTCATTATGATACAGATACAGAATACCTTTGATATGACAATTGCATAAAGTTGCGCTGAACTTGAATGGACATGGTTCATTCAGTGAAATGAAATTGAGTAAAGGTTGATGTTTTGCTCCAAAATGCTGGATCTAAAATTCGCGAAACTTGGTAGCGATGTGTTACTTCATGTATGTTCAAGCTCGAAATACTACAAATCTAAGTACTAAATATTACGAAATGGCAATAAAACCATTAGTTATTGATACAAAAGAGTACAGCTATAAAATAGAGATATGTTACTTAGCAAATATATACAACGATACATTTCAACAAGATGTCTATAAGGAGCATCAAGTATGTATCACAGGGTACTAAAGTACGGAGTTTATAGTGAGAAATTTTCTGATTCTCACAGGCGAGGGGATCGAAAGCAAAATGTAACCAATGGATTCCTTTTGGTCAGCGGTAGCGTTTTCCCGCGCGAAATGCAGTGATTTTAACATTGTTGTTGTTGTTCAAAGTAATAGAGGCTTTAGATGTTTAAGTGTAAGTTATTATTTACAACTGAAGCCAAAACATTGTTTCGACACCAGTTGGTTTTAAATAAGGAAAGGGTGGCATTTGAATCTTTAGAGAGGTTAAATTGATCTTTGATTTTACGTTTTAGTTTGGATTTAAAAATATCTAAAGGATTATTTACTTCGTTATCAAAAACAATTTTATTTCTCGTTGACCAGATAGAGCGGAGTGCAATATCGCGAATAGTTATAGCTGGAATTAAGGCTTGTGTGGTTTTATTTAGAGCAAAACCAATAACAACGAAGAATTCTAGGTTGTTAAGGTCAATGTTTACAGTTAGATCGAGATCTTTAATCAATGAGATTACTGTTAGCCAAAGGTCATGGACTAAAGGGCAACGAACAAAGAGGTGTAGAGAAGTCTCTTTGTTCGTTTGACAACGGAGACAATTCGGATTGTCGATAATGTTGTGTCTGGAAAGCTTATCCGCTGTCGGGAGGGCAAGCTGGATTAACTTCCATTGCAGATCACAAGATTTTCGATCGTTGTCACGAGAGAATATTGAGTTGAAAATAAGTTTCCAGTCTAAATAACCGAACTTGCTATCCCAAAACAATCTGTATTTCTGAGAAGTCAGATCGAGAGTAGAAGCGATAAAGTATCGATAGAAGTCTTTCGAGGTTAGTTTCGAAAGAGGCTTCTTCAGATCAGTGAGAGGGAGTTTAAATTCTACAGAAAAGCGATCGGGGGGCGCAGCATTATTTCGAACAACGTCCCGATACTCGGGGGGTATACAGGAGAGAATATTGTCATGATCTTTTTTCCTGAAGTTATCTCCTACAAGTTCTTGAAGGGCAAGACTCGGGAGAAATCCGGGGGAGAGTTCGTAAGTAAGTCACGTCTCGAACAAGAGTGATCCCTGCATCGATCCATGACTGTACGGATAGAAGTTTGTCCTTAGCAAAAAGAGTGTTGTCAAATAAAGGTTCATTGAAAATTTCGAGGGGATTTGGATTAGATCTTTTGTTATTACAAAGGGTTAGATAAGATTGCAAAAGCGATTTATAAAAACAAGGCAATTTATTAATTTGTCTTGTGTTGAGAAAACATTTCAAAACATTAGGCCCAATATTAAGCCCTTTGTATTTCCCAAGAAAATGATTGAATAAAACTTTCCATTTCCCTTTATGTTCTTTGTCAAACAGCTTGGCTAACCAGGACAATTGGAGGCTTTGGGCTTTCTTTTCAATATCAACAAAATTAAGGCCGCCGTCAACGTATGGAAGCTTTGCTTGAATACGTTTGATCGGCGGCTTTTTGCCGTTGAAAAGAAAAGCCCACAGACTCTCATTCAAGGTTTTCAGAGCCCATTGAGGGATGGGGAAGATAGTGGCAGTATAAAGCAAAACAGAGCAAGCAAGTTGATTTGCTACAACAGCTTTCCCGCGGAATGTTAAATCGCGATTTTTCCAAAGGTTGAGTGTCTTCTGAAATTTCGAGATTTTACAGTTCCAGTTTAACTGAGAAACATTATCTAGTCCAAAATAGATTCCAAGTATTTTCAACGACTTTTTCGACCAGTCGAAACCAAAAGGAGAATCAGTTCTATTTTTAAAACTTCCTAGCCAGAGGCCTTCACTTTTTTCAGTGTTTATTTTTGCGCCTGTGGCTTTTTCAAAGTCAGAGAGATGTTGTTGACACGCAAGGATTGAGGGATTTCCTTGGAGGATTAAAGTCGTGTCATCGGCATATTGCACAATTTTAAACTCGGTTTTATTGACAGAAATACCTTTTATCTTTGGATCTTGTCGGATGTTTTCTGCAAAGACCTCAGCAATGATAACATAGAGAAGGGCTGAAAGGGGACAACCTTGTCGGACTCCTCGGGAGGGCGAAAAAGTTTCCGAAATGTAACCGTTAACTTTAACAGAGCTTTTAATGTCTGTGTAAAGCAGTTTAACCCAGCTAATAAAAACTGGCCCAAAGTTAAGTTTCTCCAGAGTTTTAAAGAGAAAATCCCAACTAACTCTGTCGAAAGCTTTCATCTGATCTATTGCAAGCAACCCCACGGGGAGATTTTGATCCTCGCTTATTTGTATGAGATCACGCAAAACATGACAATTGGATAAGATCGTTCGCCCTGGAACAGAACAGGTCTGGTCTTCAGAAATAATAGAAGAGAGAACACGTGAAAGACGATTAGAGATAACTTTGGCAATTAATTTATAGTCGCAGTTTAGTAAACTGATCGGTCTCCAATTTTCGATTCTTTCTCTTTCACCCTTCTTGAACAGACAAGAAACAAGAGCGATTTTCTGCGAAGGGGTTAGGTTCTTATCCTCAAAACATCCGTTGATAACATCTAGGAGGCAGTCCGATAGTTTGTTCCAAAAGACTTTATAGAATTCGTAGGGTAAACCATCAGTACCTGGAGATTTATTATTCACCATTTGACTGAGAGCTAGGGAAATTTCTTTCTTGGTAATTTTACCTTCACAGAGTTGCCTCTTGTCGTCAGGAAGGGTTTTAGAAAGTTTTTTTAGAAGATTTTGCTGAATATTTTCGTCAGCAGGTTCAGCGGTGTAAAGTTCTTCATAAAAGGATTTAACAGATTCTAGAATTTCCTCTGGTTTTGTTACGATGGTTCCTTGTTTATCTTTAATCGCCCTCATGGTTCGGTCACCTTGTCGTTTCTTTTCCAGAGAACAGAAATAACGGGTTACTTTTTCACCCTGTTCTGACCATTTGGCTTTAGAGCGGAGTTTAGTGGCCTCAGCCTCTTTAATTTCAATGCGTTTTATTTCATCTGAGATTGTTTTAGTTAGGTTTACAAATCTGGGGTCCCCTGTTGTTTCGGCTTTGCGTTTAGAATTTCGTAGTTTTTTATAGAGTTGGGATTTTCTCTTCATGTGGTCTTTCTTGCGCTTAGTAGAATATTCTTTAGAGATTGATTGGATACGGGATTTACCGTACTCCCACCAGTCAGACAAGGATTGAAAGTCCTCTTTTCTACCCTTCCAGGAGTCAATGAAATCATTGATAAGGTCCACGAAGGGTTGTTCTTTTAGGATGGAAGTATTGAGCATCCAGGACCCGGGTCCGCGTTTTATAGAGGAGAAGTCGAGTTTTAAGATGATTTTGTCATGATCAGAATGAGGAAAGGGATCAATAAAGCATTTAGAAAATTTATCGCGAAATTCGCGGGAGGTATAGAATTTATCAAGTCTGCTAAAAGATCCGTGAGGGCTGAGATAGGTGAATTCTTTCTTAGTAGGGTTCTGGGTACGCCAGATATCCTCTAAGTTAAAAACATTTAAGAAGTGTTTAAGATTTGGGGTGCTCTTGTCTACATAGTTAACTTTATTAGATCTATCGAGGTTGTTATTGATAACGCAATTAAAATCACCGCCAACGATGAAAGGAAAAGTACGTGGGTACTTGTTCAAATCATTTTCAAGGCTTTTGAGGAAATCTTTGCGGCGAACAACGCCGTCTTTTCCTCCAGTCGGGGCATAAATATTAGCAAGAATGAATCGATTGTCGTCAACAGAGAGGTCTATAATTACATAATGACCTGTATTGCAAGCATAATGCGAATGGATTGTAGTGTTGATTTTATCGGAGATTAAAATCGAGACACCCTTTCTGTTGTCTGTTGACACAGAATGAAAGGATTTTCCTTTCCAATTCATGAAGGTTTTATCGAGTTCTGTGGAATTTAAATGCGTTTCTTGCAACAAGATTATGTCAAAATTTTTTGAAAATAAATGTTGGAAAATCGTTTCACGACGACGGGGGTCTCGCAACCCATTCACGTTTATACTTGCAATACAAGCCATGGTGGTAGTATTTGTAAGAAAAAAAAAGAAGAAACAAAAAGATGCAATTTACTTGAAAGTTTGAGTCTCTTTACCCATGGTTTTCTTTCTTGGTTTCTTCTCAGGAGTCGTTGCCATTGATCTTTTTGCTCCTTTTTTAAAGGGGGGATAGTCAGAGGCAGATTTAGGTGTAGGTTCGTCTGGTTGGCTTTCAGATTTTGGTTCAGGTTGAAGGCTTGTCTTCGTTTCGGCTTTGAAAGTAGGTTTTGTCGATGGGGGAGGTTTCTTGGGTTGTGTTGTTGTACGTGAAATTGGTTCTAAAACAGGCTGTGGGATGTCATCAGAGGTCTCGGCTGGGTTCTCTTCTGTATTTTCATTAGAGTCTGGCTGCAAATCTTGGTTGAAACCTGTTGGTTCTGGCCCCTCTGAAGGTTCCTCGGTGATATCGGCGATTTCTTCGGACAGAGCACGGCCTCTCGGGCGTCTGATGACTTGAAATCTTTCGCATTTGCTTTTTTGATGATCCGTGGAGCCACACAAGTAACAGTGCTTAATGTCTTTCGAAGGGCAATCACCTGTCCTATGCGTATCTTTCATGCAGATATTGCAGAAAACAGGTTTGCCCTTGAAAGACAGAGAGATTTTTTTGTTGTTTATAACGATGAAGGGTGGTAGATCTTTAGATAGTGTTGGAAAAATTGTAACGAGCCTTTTCCATTGAAAACATTCGGGAACCCTTCCATGTCTGTTTCCAAATTCGGAGAACAGTACCATATTTTCGAGTTCACCGCGAATTTGGTTATCGGATATGTCTGGAGTCGCATCAGGTATAGTTATCAGAAGTGCACGGCGTTTCACAGGAGTAAAAATAATCCCACCTTCTTCTTTCGTCATTGTGGGGAACTTAACCAAATTGTCGATAACATCATCTACCATACTTGGTTTGGAAAAAATTATGTTCCATTTTTGTCGACCTGGAAGTGACGACAAAGGCATGAGTTGTTGGACAGCCGAGGCGTCTTTGAATTTTCCTTGGAAAAAGGTTATAATTTCTTTAAAATCAATCCCATCTTGGGTTTCAAACTTTGCTCCTCTCGCTGCTATATCACCCGGTAGCATTCGACCATCTGAAGATTTCAATTTTTCAGCAAAAGACAATCGTTTTGGCTGTATTTCAGCTAAGTTTTCCATGGCGTCTCCCCATATTGTTGTTGTTTCCCTTGTTGATCAAGATGTCTTCCCCGTCAGGTAAGTATGCAGGATTTTTCTAGCAGAGGGAGCGTCGTCCAGGAACTTCTCGTTTCAAATGTGGTACATTGGCAACGGACCACAAGTGAAAGGCTGGCACTTCCATTCCGTTGAGATCGGCAAGGGATGAGAACAGATTTGGTAAGACTCGTCGCGGTTACAAATAACTATTCTAATGAACTTATGACTACAACAACAACAAAATTATAACTACAACTAATTTAATAAATTACTTACTTAAGAACTAATTAATCAAACTACAACTAATGAAATTAAAAACTTACTTAACTACAATTAAAATTACCTAATTAAACTAACCTAAACAAACCCAATACTATAAATTCTTTTGTTAAAATCAAATGAATAAACTACAACTATTTAAATACTTATTAAACTACAATTGAAATTCCCTAATTCAAAGTTTAAAAAATTCAAACGTTGAAACAAATTAATAAACAATTTAATAAACGCAATACAAAAATCTACTGTTCTTTATGGATGGACGGGAAGAGGCAAAAAAAAGAAAAAAAAGAAGAAAACATGGAAACGAGGCAAGTCTCATGGGATGTTGATTTTCAGTTTTCGATTCTCAAGGGAAGCAAGGACGCCATTTTTGTTCGAAAAGATTGAGTGTTTCAACATCTTGTGAAGCAATGAAATGTTCTTCTTTTAATTTGGAAATAACCTTGAAGATGAATCTGTTTTTCAAGTCATCTCTTTTGTTGTCAAAAATAATTTCATTTCTTGTTTTCCAAATGACTGAAAATGCTGCATCACGAAGAAAATTCTCAACAGGTAAGTCAGGTTTGTATTCATAAAAGCCGAGGATTACAAATTTGCAAATATTGTTTAGACGGAGGGTGGGGTTGATTTTCTTTACAAGTTTAAATACAAATTTCCAAAGTTTGCTGACAGGGGTACAATTGAAAAAAACATGAAGTGAAGTTTCATCATAGGAATTGCATCTGTTACACAAGGGAGTTTGGACAATCCTATGTCTATATAATCTTTCATAGGTAGGGAGACAAAGTTGAAGGAACTTCCACTGAATGTTGGCAGATTTTCTGTCATGATTTCTTTTAAACAAGTTCTTAAAAAGTCTTGGCCAATTGATAAAACCTATTTTTTGTTCCCAAAAAACCCTAAATTTCTGAAGAACAACATTTTGATCTTTCAAGATGAGCATATTGTAAATTGCTTTGCAATTCAGAGATGAAAATAAAACGTATTCATCTTTGGTATTTTTAATATAAAAATCATCTGATAAGCTTCTTTCATTGCTACACTCAGTTGTTATTTTGTCTTTCCATTCAGGGGTAGCGTGATTTCAATTTGGAGTAAAATTGTCAGAGAAACCAGAAGGATTAATTCATGCAGGGCATTGGAAGGTAAGAATCCAGTTGTAAATTCATAACAAATATCTCGTATTGTTGTAATGTTAGCTTGTATCCAAGCATTACTGGTATCAACGTGTGTGTAGAAATTGTCAAAGAGGGGTTCATTGTAAATTCCTTCAATATCTGTGGGTTTTAGTCTAAGGTCTGAAAAATTTGCTGCAAAACATTTTATGACATCTCTGTAAAACTGGGGGACATGTTTCATTTCGATTGGACGCAAGTAACATTTGAACATTTTGGCGCCAATATTGAAATTCTTATACTTATCAAAGTTCAAGGTGAACAGTGCCTTCCATTTAGCGTTATTGTCATTTTGAAGATATTTTGAAATCCAAGATAATTTAATGGCATCAGCTTTCTTTTCAATATCAATAATATTCAACCCTCCTAATTCGTATGGAAGTCTTGCTTGTGCACGTTTAATAGGATCTTTTTTACTCTGATAAATGAACTTCCACAGTCTGTCATTGATTTTTTTGAGAACCCACTGGGGAAGAGGGTATATGGCTGCAGTGTACCAGAAGACCGAACTGGCCAGCTGGTTTGCAACCACAGCCCTCCCCCTCAAGGAAAGATCACGAGAAGTCCACAGGTCTAAAGTTTTACAGAATTTGTTGATGCGAGGATCCCAAGTTTCTTTTTCTTTCAAAATAGGGCCATGAAAGACACCAAGGATTTTCAATGCTTCCCTGCCCCATTTTAAGTTATATGGATTATCCAATCTGTTTTTGTATCTGCCAAGCCAAATTCCATTACTTTTCCCTTTGTTTATTTTAGCTCCTGATGCCATTTCAAAATCTTGGACACAATCAAAAGTTGACTTGATGGACTGTTCACCTTGCAGGATTATTGTGGTGTCATCAGCATACTGGGTAATTTTAAATTCAACATTTTTTATTGTAATACCAGTAATGTCTTGGTTTTTTCTGATAGATATGGCAAAAATTTCGGAAACTAGGACATATAATAAGGGGGATAGGGGACATCCCTGTCTCACTCCCCTACCAAGGGTGAATGGGGCAGAGATGTACCCATTTACTTTAACATGACTACTGATATTATAATACAATGTTTTAATATATGAAATGAATTGTGGCCCAAAACCAAAGCTTTCTAGGGTTTTGAAAAGGAAATTCCAGTTTACATGGTCAAAGGCTTTCATTTGATCTAAAGATAGAAGGGCTGCTGGGAGATTTTCATTTTCCGCATAGTAAAGGAGATCTCTTAATATATGTCCGTTTGACAGAATTGATCTATTTGGGACACTGCATGTTTGATCTTCAGAAACAATGATTGATAATACATTTAAGTAAACGATTGGCAAGAGTTTTTGCAATTATCTTGTAGTCAACATTGAGCAAACTAATTGGTCTCCAATTACCTAGATCACTTTTGTCACCTTTCTTGTAAAGTGTTGAAATTAAACTTACACGTTGAGAGTGGGAAAGTTGTTGTAATTTGAAACAGGCATTAGCAACTCTTGTAAAATGTTCCCCAATGATATTCCAGAAGGTCTTATAAAACTCTACTGGAATACCATCGAGGCCTGGCGTTTTATTATTTTCATCTTAGAAAGTGCTGTGTATAATTCATCTTTTGTTATTTGGCCCTCAAACAGTCTCTGTCAGTGTCAGAAAGTTTCTTTTCTACTTTTGAAAGGAGCTCATCTTGCTTAGTAGTGTCTGTTGTTTCATTACAAATAAGTCAGAGTAAAATTCTTTGACAGTTTCAAGCATATCTTTTGGATTGTTTACGTAATTTATAAACAGTGAGACGACCTGAAACCACCTGAAACCATCTGAAACCATCTGAAACGACCTGAAACCACCTGAAACAACCTGAAACGAGCTGTCAAATTTGGAATCGAGGCTGAAACGAACTTAGACGACCTGCTATCTTAGCAACGAAGTGATAAGGTCAAGGGATCTGTATTGTTCTTTTCGCATTGTCACATTCTTTTCTTATCACAATAGGAAAACGTGTCAGTATCAAAGCGGCCATCCCTCTGGGAAGGTATTGTTCTTAATCTGTTGAAAAAAGTAACTGTTGGAGCTGAAATTGATTGACTTCATATGATTTCCTGATCAAAAGGAGGAGTCTGTTTTCAATAAAGATATTTGGTTGTTGCCGTTCTCCCACAAATTCCCATTTACTGTATAAGCCGAGGGGCATTTCACTTTGCAAAAAGGCGTACGAGATTTTCATTAAAACAAAAGGACTTTCAAGGGATTTCCAAGAAAACAATAGGACTTCCAGTAAAGGTGTACGAGATTTTCAAGGAGTGAATAATGCCCCTCGGTATAAGCTTTATGCGTACCTTTTCTAAATAAATAACCAGGGGCTTTCTGAATTTTTTCGCCTTTTCTTTTTGTTTTTATTCTGAATTTTGTGTTTATCGCCAAATTCTTTAGATCAACATTTTGGTTCCGAAACTCCATTATGGAGGCATTGGGGGGGGGAGAGGTTTGAAAACCGTAAAAACATTTTTTTAGCCAAAATAGTTGAAGCGTAGACCTACATGTTAAAACTCTTTTAAACCAATCACAAATTGAAAAACCGTACTTTTTGAAGGTAAAACCGTAAAGCCCAAGAGGCGATTCATTCTTTGAAAACCTCGTACACCTTTGCTAGAAAACCTATTGTTTTCACAAAAATCTCTTGGAGATCCTTTTGTTTTCATAAAAATCTCGTACACCATTCTGAGGAGTGAATTGCCCCTCGGTAAAACCGCTCTCGAAGTGTCGAAAAACCCGGAAAACCGCCCATCATCATAAACCCTCATACCCAATGACCCCTTGTGGATCGGATAGACTGTCTTTCGCAGAAAATTAGGTGTCTGATGAAAGGATGGCCGCTTTGATACTGACACGTGTTCCTATTGTGATAAGAAAAGAATGTGACAATGCGTAAAGAACAATACAAATCCCTTGACCTTAACACTTCGTTGCTAAGATAGCAGGTCGTCTCAGGTCGTTTCAGCCTCGATTCCAAATTTGACGGCTCGTTTCAGGTAGTTTCAGGTCGTTTCAGGTCGTTTCATCTCGTTTCAGGTCGTTTCAGGTCGTCTCACTGTTTATAAATTACGTATACATTTATCAATAGAAAGCGGTGATCATCATAGGTCAAGTCAGTAAAAATGTAGTTTCCTTCTCGGCAAATGGCATTAGAATGTATAGTTGCATTGAAATTTTCAGAAATCAGAGTGCTAACACCTGCAAAATTATTGGGAGAGATTGAATGAATTTTGGTGCCTTTCCATCTATTGTCAGAAATTATTGAATTTTTAGTATTTACATTTAAATGCGTTTCTTGCAAAAATACAATATCGGGCTTGTCATTATTAAGATGGTGAAAGATTGCTTCTGCCTTGTTTTTGTCCTTCAACCCATTGACATTCAAACTAAGTATAGATGGCATTCAGATTTAAGGTTTTGGGACACAATTCATTTCTCTACTGTTTAAGACATAAAAAAATTATTTGAAAATATAAGTATTTGAGGCAGAGTTTATGTGTGGATTATTTTTTTTGTTTCTTCTTCTTCATTTTTGCCTTGTCGTTGGATTCTTGGGTGGTCTGTTGAGATGATGATGATGATGATGATGCCATGGGTCTTTTCTTCTGGGAATGTGATGGTAGTTGTGGTGCTGGTGTTGAGGTTGGTTGAGTGAGTGAAACAGATGTTATGACTGGCGATGATGCTTGTGTCGATGGAGCGGAATAATGGAAAAGTGTGGAGGCAATAGCGGAGTAATTGTTTGCTGGGTTGGCGTGACTTGAGTTAATGGTGGTGAATGTTGTTGGGGTTGATTTGAGTTGGCGATGGAAGCACGTTGTCTTGGTCGAGGCAATGGAATTTGAGATGATTGTGGAAGAATTGATTGGGATTGTTCGGTGACGATTTGAGATGCTGGGGAAGTTGGAATGGTTGTGTCTGATTGAGATGATTCAGGTGATTGAGGTGGCTTTGATGGTGTGGTGTGGGAAATGGAGCTGGGGTCATCAGTCTGACTTCCACTGTGGGCGTCAAACTGTGTTACGTCCTGTACGTCAGAGTCATTGTCATCCTGTTGTTGTTGATGTTGTTGCGTTGGCAAGGGCCTAAGCCTATACTTAGGCCCTGCTGGTCTGTCCTGTTCGTCTGTCTCGCTGTCACTGTGTTGTTGTTGTTGCTGTTCTGTTGGTAAGGGCCTAAGCCTCTTAGGCAGTGGCCTGTCCAAGTCACTGTCATAGTTAGAAAGTATAACTGTGTCGCCGTCACCATTGTCACTGTTGTTGTCACTGTTGTTGTCACTGTTCATGTCACTGTCAGAAGTTTGTCGCCGTACTGTATTGTGTGTTGTGTATCTGTCACCATTGAGTCGTATGTCACAGTCAACGTAGTTGTGTCCGTCGTCCCCACAGTAGAAGCAGAGCTTCAAACCCCTGAGATTGCAATTGATGGTTAGATGGAAGGTGGAATTGCAATGCATGCAGATTGGTTGACGTCCTCGGTATGAAATCAAGATTTTGCGGCCTGAGATGACTATGAATGGGGGAAGTGGATTTTCTGGGTTGGGATAAATGGTGCAGAGACGTTTGCCAGTGGCGATGGACGGAAATTCTTGATATTTTTGGTTCCAGATGTTGAGGATTTTGCCATGAGGTTCAAGTTCTTCATAAATTTGTGAATTGGAGATGTCTGGTGTGGCAAATGGAATGGTAATGAGGGTTGGTCTGGAACGAATTGGTGTGATGGGTAGTGGATGTGCTGGTTGTGATGGTAAGAAGATGGATTTTGAGAGGAGGACGTCAACCAAGGATGAATGAGATAATATGGCATTCCAGTTTTGGAAACCTGGCTTAGATGGCATTCTTTGAAGGTGTGTGATGGCTGTAGGGTCGTTGAGGGATTTGTGGATGGTTGTAATGATTTCAGTATGTGACGTGATGGATCTTGTAAAAAATTTAATGCCACAATGGGCAATGGATTCATAATTTCCTGTTGTTGATCTCTTCTTATTTTTCAAAGTAGCTGCAAAAGTTTTACCTGACGTAGTGGATTGTGCTGAGACTTGTGACATATTGTCATCTTGTTGCGATTGCGGTCGTTCTTCTCTTCCCGTCAGGTAAGTATGCAGGATTTTTCTAGCAGAGAGAGCGTCGTTGAGGAACTTCTCGTTTCAAATGTGGTACATTGGCAACAGACCACAAGTGAAAGGCTGGCACTTCCATTCCGTTGAGATCGGCAAAGGATGAGAACAGATTTGGTAAGACTCGTTGCGTTTGGAACTTTCAGCACCAATGCTATGCGATGGTGAAAGGTGGAATTAATAAGGCAAAACAAATGCTGTTTCCTGTATAATAATTGATGATGTTGATGCGGTGCAATGTGAGAGAAGGATGGCTAAGACATCCGCAAGACGATGACGACAGAAAGAGATGTGAGGATGAAGAAGGTTTTCTGTGTTGCTTGTTTTACACTTCAAGATGAGGGGTGGGCCATCCATGGCGGCACTGCAATACCAGGACAACCCGTGTCCGGGGTGAAGCAAGCTTCAGACCCACGGACCAATTCAAAAATCAGTTTAATATTTGAGCACCCTTGGGTGCATATCAGATATTAAGCTGATAAGAACAGATACTACACTTGATCTTAGCCAAAAGGCCGAGAAGCGATAACGAACTAGTCTTCGCTTCAGGCCGCGTCTCCACACGTGTTGCAATCACACGTGGGTGCAGGACAACGACACGGAATTGCCAGTCAGTCCGTGTGCAATACCTGGCTGGCTACGCTACGTCGGTTGAAAAGAAGGACTGCAATTGCAAAAGTGAAGCCTACAACACCAGGTGTTCCCAGGCGGTCACCCATCCAGGTACTGACCTGGCCCGACCATGCTTGACTGCGGTGATCGGACGAGAACCGGTATATTCATGGTGGTATGGTCGTAGGCGAAAGCTAGAGGGCCGAATGTGCATGACACTACAGGCTAGAGACGCAGAAGTGTGCACATGCACATGTACGTATACGACTGGATGCGTACGAAGTGGGTTGATGGAGGTAGATCTTCGTGGGTGTGCAGTGCTGCTGAGAAGGTGTGGTGAGTACTCTGGCCAGTTGGAACAGTGGGCGTGGCATTCGTGGAAGCCCAGCTTGCTCTTTAACAGTGTTGCAAAGGATGGGCTTCCGGTTGCGGCTGTACGAATGTGGTAAAGGTTGGTGCATCTTCCGGCATCTGGAGCGAAAGATGTGGAAAACGGCAAACGGTCGGTAACTTGCACACTCTTTGTAGAGTAGGGGAATTTTTGTGTCGAGAGATGCCTGGTATCTGGCAAGTCGTGGTGGTGTTCTGACATGTATGCAGAATTTGACATTAGTACTATTGGAAGGGGACTAGCGCGAACGCAGGTCCCCACTACCAGAAATTGTACGGTCGAGTTACCAACGTTTGCGGTAATCGCAGGGGTCAGCCAAACCGAACTGCAATGGAAAGGCCTCGCCCTGGAAGAATCTCCTTGTTGATCAAGATGTCTTCCCCGTCAGGTAAGTATGCAGGATTTTTCTAGCAGAGGAGCGTCGTTCAGGAACTTCTCGTTTCAAATGTGGTACATTGGCAACAGACCACAAGTGAAAGGCTGGCACTTCCATTCCGTTGAGATCGGCAAAGGATGAGAACAGATTTGGTAAGACTCGTTGCGGTTGGAACTTTCAGCACCAATGCTATGCGATGGTGAAAGGTGGAATTAATAAGGGAAAACAAATGCTGTTTCCTGTATAATAATTGATGATGTTGATGCGGTGCAATGTGAGAGAAGGATGGCTAAGACATCCGCAAGACGATGACGACAGAAAGAGATGTGAGGATGAAGAAGGTTTTTCTGTGTTGCTTGTTTTACACTTCAAGATGAGGGGGTGGGCCATCCATGGCGGCACTGCAATACCAGGACAACCCGTGTCCGGGGTGAAGCAAGCTTCAGACCCACGGACCAATTCAAAAATCAGTTTAATATTTGAGCACCCTTGGGTGCATATCAGATATTAAGCTGATAAGAACAGATACTACACTTGATCTTAGCCAAAAGGCCGAGAAGCGATAACGAACTAGTCTTCGCTTCAGGCCGCGTCTCCACGTGTTGCAATCACACGTGGGTGCAGGACAACGACACGGAATTGCCAGTCAGTCCGTGTGCAATACCTGGCTGGCTACGCTACGTCGGTTGAAAAGAAGGACTGCAATTGCAAAAGTGAAGCCTACAACACCAGGTGTTCCCAGGCGGTCACCCATCCAGGTACTGACCTGGCCCGACCATGCTTGACTGCGGTGATCGGACGAGAACCGGTATATTCATGGTGGTATGGTCGTAGGCGAAAGCTAGAGGGCCGAATGTGCATGACACTACAGGCTAGAGACGCAGAAGTGTGCACATGCACATGTACGTATACGGCTGGATGCGTACGAAGTGGGTTGATGGAGGTAGATCTTCGTGGGTGTGCAGTGCTGCTGAGAAGGTGTGGTGAGTACTCTGGCCAGTTGGAACAGTGGGCGTGGCATCGTGGAAGCCCAGCTTGCTCTTTAACAGTGTTGCAAAGGATGGGCTTCCGGTTGCGGCTGTACGAATGTGGTAAAGGTTGGTGCATCTTCCGGCATCTGGAGCGAAAGATGTGGAAAACGGCAAACGGTCGGTAACTTGCACACTCTTTGTAGAGTAGGGGAATTTTTGTGTCGAGAGATGCCTGGTATCTGGCAAGTCGTGGTGGTGTTCTGACATGTATGCAGAATTTGACATTAGTACTATTGGAAGGGGACTAGCGCGAACGCAGGTCCCCACTACCAGAAATTGTACGGTCGAGTTACCAACGTTTGCGGTAATCGCAGGGGTCAGCCAAACCGAACTGCAATGGAAAGGCCTCGCCCTGGAAGAATCTCCTTGTTGATCAATTTTTTTTTTTCGTTTGAGTCTGGCGAATGCCAGCACCCGTTTAATTTACTAAATCAAAAATATTTACAAAAATTTAAACTAAAAAATAAACTAAAATAATTACAAAAATAAAAATTATTCTAAAGTGAATACTGTTTCAAATTCTCGATATGTTGATTTCAGTGTTCATTAGACTTTAATGGCATAACTTGTGCCAGTCACATTACATTAACATGAATTAATCCACAACGAGTTTGAAAACACATGGATTGTTTGGAAACCTGGGTGGACATTGTCGTTGTTGTTGCTTCCCCTCTTTTTTGGAGTCGAGCTGTGCTAGACTCAGTAGGGGTCTGCTGCTTTATGTGCATTCAAGCTCGGAATGTAAAGAAGTTAAATACTAATAGTAATACTAAATATTAGGACGTAACGATAAAATTATTAATTATTGATAAAATAACGTAGCGATATTGTAATATGCAAATATATACAACAATACATTTGAACAAGATGTCCATTAGGATCATCAAGTATGTATTACAGGGTACTAAGTACATTTCAAATTATGCCTATAAGGGGCATCATGAATCAATTACGGGGGTTTGGAAAGATTTTCATCTTGATGTCCATAAGGTGCATCAAGTGTGCGGTACATGGGGTTGGTCAGCAGTGGTGTTTTCCCGCGCAAAATGTAGTGATTTTAACATTGTTGTTGTTGTTTTAAGCAATAGTAAGCATGTTTTAGATGTTTACATGTAAGTTATTATTTACAACTGAGGCTAAAACAGTGTTTCGGCACCAGTTGGTTTTGAATAGGGAAAGGGCAGCATTTGAATCTTTAGAGAGATGAAATTGTTCTTTAATTTTGCGTCTTAATTTAGATTTAAAAATATCTAGGGGGCTTTTTACTTCATCATCAAAGACAATTTTATTTCGGGTTGACCAGACAGAGCGGAGCGCGATATCGCGAACGGTTAGAGCAGGAATCAAAGCTTGCGTAGTTTTATTTAAGGCAAACCCAATAACAACAAAGTATTCTAGGTTGTTAAGATCAATGTTTACATTTAGATCCAGGTCTTTAGTCAATTGGATTACTGTTTGCCAAAGGTCATGGACTAAAGGGCAGCGAACAAAGAGATGCACAGAAGTCTCTACGTTTATTTGACAACGTAAACAATTCGGATTATCAATGATGTTATGTCTGGAAAGTTTATCAGCTGTCGGGAGGGCAAGCTGGATTAACTTCCATTGTAAATCGCAAGATTTCCGATCGTTATCGCGAGAGAAAATTGACTTGAAAATAAATTTCCAATCTAAATTGCCGAATTTGTTATTCCAAAACAGTCTGAATTTCTGAGAAGGTAAATCGAGAGTAGAAGCAACAAGATCGTGATAAAAGTCTTTCGATGTTAGTTTCGAAATAGGTTTATTCAATCCAGTGAGAGGAAGCTTAAAGTCTACAGAAAAGTGATCGGGGGGTGCAGCGTTATTCCGAACAATTTCTCGATACTCGGGGGGTATAAGGGAGAGCATAGTATCATGATCATTTTTCCTAAAGCGATCTCCTACGAGTTCTTTAAGGGCAAGACTCGGGAGAAATCCTGGGGAGAGCTCGTAAGTCACGTCTCGAACCAGAGTAACCCCTGCATCGACCCATGACTGTACGAATGGGAGCTTTTCTTTAGCTATAAGAGAATTATCAAACAATGGTTCATTGAAGATTTCAACAGCAGGATTTGGATTAGATCTTTTGTTGTTGCATAAGTTTAGATAGGATTTCAAAAGCGATTTATAGAAACAAGGCAGTTTGTTGATTTGCCTTGAACTAAGAAAGCATTTTAGAACATTAGGCCCAATATTAAGGTCTTTGTATTTCCCAAGAAAATAAGTGAATAAGACTTTCCATTTTCCTGTTTGTTCTTTGTCAAACAGTTTGGCTAGCCAAGACAAATGGAGACTTTGGGCTTTCTTTTCAATATCAACAAAATTGAGGCCGCCATCAGTGTATGGAAGCTTTGCTTGGATACGTTTGATTGGCGGCTTTTTGCCGTTGAAAAGAAAGGCCCACAGACTCTCATTTAAGGTTTTCAAAGCCCATTGAGGGATGGGAAAGATAGTGGCAGTGTAAAGTAAAACAGAAGAAGCAAGTTGATTTGCTACAATAGCTTTACCACGAAATGTGAGGTCGCGGTTTTTCCAAAGATTTAGTGTCTTTTGAAATTTCGAAATTTTAGAGTCCCAGTTTAGCTTAGAAACATTATGTAGTCCAAAGAAGATTCCAAGGATTTTCAAAGACTTTTTCGACCAGTCGAAACCAAACGGAGAATCATTTCTATTTTTAAAGCTTCCCAGCCAGAGGCCTTCACTTTTGTCTGTATTTATTTTTGCACCTGTGGCTTTTTCAAAGTCAGTGAGGTGTTGTTGACAAGCAAGGATTGAGGGATTTCCTTGAAGGATTAAAGTCGTGTCATCGGCATATTGTACAATTTTAAATTCGGTTTTGTTAACGGTGATACCTTTGATCTTTGGATCTTGCCTGATGTTTTCTGCGAAAACTTCAGCAATGATCACATAGAGAAGGGCAGAAAGAGGACATCCCTGTCTGACCCCTCGGGTAGGGTTAAAAGTGTCTGAAATATAGCCATTGACTTTAACAGAGCTTTTTATATCTGTGTAAAGCAGTTTAACCCAGCTAATAAAAACCGGACCGAAGTTCAACTTTTCAAGGGTTTTGAAGAGAAAGTTCCAGTTAACTCTATCGAAAGCCTTCATTTGATCAATTGCAAGTAAGCCCACAGGAGGTTGTCATCCTCACTTATTTGGATTAAATCGCGTAAAACATGACAGTTAGAGAGAATAGTCCTTCCCGGAATGGAACAGGTCTGATCTTCAGCCACTATGCAAGGTAGAACATAGGAAAGGCGATTAGAAATAACTTTGGCAATGATTTTATAGTCGCAGTTCAACAGGCTTATAGGTCGCCAATTTTCGATTTTCTCTCTCTCGCCCTTTTTGAACAGGCAAGAAATCAAGGCCATTTGCTGCGAGGGGGTTAGACTTTTATTTTCAAAGCATTCATTGACAACGGCTAAGAAATCTTCGGAGATTTTATTCCAGAAAATTTTATAAAACTCGTATGGTAAGCCATCAGTGCCCGGTGATTTATTGTTCACCATTTGGCTTAGCGCTAACGATATTTCCTTAAGGGTAACTTTGCCCTCGCAGGCTTGTTTCTTGTCGTTCGGAAGGGTTCGAGATAGTTTACCTAAAAGTTCCTGTTGGCAGTTATCGTCAGTAGGTTCCGCTGTGTAGAGCTCTTCATAGAATGCCTTAACAGAATCTAAGATTTCGTGGGGTTGAGAAACGATAATACCTCGGCTATTTCGAATAGCCTTCATAGTTCTGTCACCCTGCCGTTTCTTTTCAAGCGAACAGAAGTAGTTGGTGACTCGTTCTCCTTGCTCTGACCATTTTGCTTTAGCGCGGATTTTCACGGCTTCAGCTTCTTGGGTTTCTATACGTTTTATCTCATCTGATATGGTTTTTGTGAGGGTAACAAATCTGGGGTCCCCTGTTGTTTCGGCTTTGCGTTTGGAGTTGCGCAGTTTTTTATATAACTGGGACTTTCTCTTCATGTGTTCTTTCTTACGCTTAGCTGAGTATTCTTTAGCAATTGATTGGATGCGAGATTTCCCGTACTCCCACCAGTCAGACAAGGAGTGAAAGTCCCCCTTTTTGCCCTTCCAGGTGTCTATGAAATCATTGATGAGGTTGAGAAAGGATTGTTCTTTCAAGGTAGAGGTATTTAACATCCAAGATCCAGGTCCGCGTTTTATGCAAGAGAAGTCGAGTTTTAAAATAATTTTATCATGATCGGAGTGGGGAAAGGGTTCGATAAGGCATTTAGAAAATTTATCGCGGAATTCGCGGGAAGTATAGAATTTATCAAGTCTACTAAAAGATCCTAGGGGGCTACGATAAGTAAATTCTTTTTTAGTAGGATTCTGGGTACGCCAGATATCCTCTAAGTTAAAGACGTTTGAGAAGTGTTTAAGATTCGGGGCACTTCTATCTACATAGGTTACGTTATTCGATCTATCAAGATGATTATTTAAGACGCAATTAAAATCACCACCAACGATGAAAGGAAAAGTACGTGGGTACTTGTTCAAATCATTTTGAAGGTTTCGAAGAAAATCTTTACGACGAACAATGGCGTCTTGTCCTCCAGTCGGGGCATAAATATTAGCAAGAATGAATCGATTGTCGTCAACAGAGGTCTATAATTACATAATGACCTGTATTGCAGGCATAATGTGAATGGATTGTAGGGTTGATTTTATCAGAGACTAAAATTGAGACACCCTTTCTGTTGTCTGTTGACACAGAATAAAAGGATTTCCCTTTCCAATTTATGAAGGTTTTATCAAGCTCGGTAGAATTTAAATGCGTTTCTTGCAACATAATAATGTCAAACTTCTGATCAAATAGATGGTGGAAAATTGTGTCACGACGACGGGGTCTCTCAACCCATTCACATTTATACTTGCAATACAAGTCATGGTGGTAGTATTTGTAAGAAAAAGAAGAAACAAAATTGATGCAATTTACTTGAAAGTTTGAGTCTCTTTACCCATGGTTTTCTTTCTTGGTTTCTTCTCAGGAGTCGTTGCCATTGATCTTTTGCTCCTTTTTTAAAGAGGATAGTCAGAGGCAGATTTAGGTGTAGGTTCGTCTGGTTGGCTTTCAGATTTTGGTTCAGGTTGAAGGCTTGTCTTCGTTTCGGCTTTGAAAGTAGGTTTTGTCGATGGGGGAGGTTTCTTGGGTTGTGTTGTTGTACGTGAAATTGGTTCTAAAACAGGCTGTGGGATGTCATCAGAGGTCTCGGCTGGGTTCTCTTCTGTATTTTCATTAGAGTCTGGCTGCAAATCTTGGTTGAAACCTGTTGGTTCTGGCCCCTCTGAAGGTTCCTCGGTGATATCGGCGATTTCTTCGGACAGAGCACGGCCTCTCAGGCGTCTGATGACTTGAAATCTTTCGCATTTGCTTTTTGATGATCCGTGGAGCCACACAAGTAACAGTGTTTAATGTCTTTCGAAGGGCAATCACCTGTCCTATGCGTATCTTTCATGCAGATATTACAGAAAACAGGTTTGCCCTTGAAGACAGAGAGATTTTTTGTTGTTTATAACGATGAAGGGTGGTAGATCTTTAGATAGTGTTGGAAAAATTGTAACGAGCCTTTTCCATTGAAAACATTCAGGAACCCTTCCATGTCTGTTTCCAAATTCGGAGAACAGTACCATATTTTTCGAGTTCACCGCGAATTTGGTTATCGGATATGTCTGGAGTCGCATCAGGTATAGTTATCAGAAGTGCACGGCGTTTCACAGGAGTAAAAATAATCCCACCTTCTTCTTTCGTCATTGTGGGGAACTTAACCAAATTGTCGATAACATCATCTACCATACTTGGTTTGGAAAAAATTATGTTCCATTTTTGTCGACCTGGAAGTGACGACAAAGGCATGAGTTGTTGGACAGCCGAGGCGTCTTTGAATTTTCCTTGGAAAAAGGTTATAATTTCTTTAAAATCAATCCCATCTTGGGTTTCAAACTTTGCTCCTCTCGCTGCTATATCACCCGGTAGCATTCGACCATCTGAAGATTTCAATTTTTCAGCAAAAGACAATCGTTTTGGCTGTATTTCAGCTAAGTTTTCCATGGCGTCTCCCCATATTGTTGTTGTTTCGGCGTTCGAAGCCATTTGATTTTAATATTCCAGTGGATAAACGATGAAAATAAATAAATAAAGTCCCCAAAAGACTTTATTATGTATTTATCAATATATATAAACGATATTCCAAGAAATTCAGACTATTTTGTGCTAGAAAAGCGAAATAAGGGAAGAGCGAAAAATCGCGTGACCTTGTTGATCAAGATGTCTTCCCCGTCAGGTAAGTATGCAGGATTTTTCTAGCAGAGGGAGCGTCGTCCAGGAACTTCTCGTTTCAAATGTGGTACATTGGCAACAGACCACAAGTGAAAGGCTGGCACTTCCATTCCGTTGAGACCGGCAAGGGATGAGAACAGATTCGGTAAGACTCGTCGCGGTTGGAACTTTCAGCACTAGTGCTATGCGATGGTGAAAGGTGGAAATAATAAGACAAAGCAAATGCTGTTTCCTGTATAATAATTGTTGATGCGGTGCAATGTGAGAGATGGATGGCTAACACATCCGCAAGACGATGACGACAGAAAGAGATGTGAGGATGAAGAAGGTTTTCTGTGTTGCTTGTTTTACACTTCAAGATGAGGGGTGGGCCATCCATGGCGGCACTGCAATACCAGGACAACCCGTGTCCGGGGTGAAGCAAGCTTCAGACCCA
>JACTAT010000037.1:3472988-3519874 GCA_014526335.1 Chrysaora quinquecirrha
CATTAGGCCCAATATTAAGGTCTTTGTATTTCCCAAGAAAATAAGTGAATAAGACTTTCCATTTTCCTGTTTGTTCTTTGTCAAACAGTTTGGCTAGCTAAGACAAATGGAGACTTTGGGCTTTCTTTTCAATATCAACAAAATTGAGGCCGCCATCAGTGTATGGAAGCTTTGCTTGGATACGTTTGATTGGCGGCTTTTGCCGTTGAAAAGAAAGGCCCACAGACTCTCATTTAAGGTTTTCAAAGCCCATTGAGGGATGGGAAAGATAGTGGCAGTGTAAAGTAAAACAGAAGAAGCAAGTTGATTTGCTACAATAGCTTTACCACGAAATGTGAGGTCGCGGTTTTTCCAAAGATTTAGTGTCTTTTGAAATTTCGAAATTTTAGAGTCCCAGTTTAGCTTAGAAACATTATGTAGTCCAAAGAAGATTCCAAGGATTTTCAAAGACTTTTTCGACCAGTCGAAACCAAACGGAGAATCATTTCTATTTTTAAAGCTTCCCAGCCAGAGGCCTTCACTTTTGTCTGTATTTATTTTTGCACCTGTGGCTTTTTCAAAGTCAGTGAGGTGTTGTTGACAAGCAAGGATTGAGGGATTTCCTTGAAGGATTAAAGTCGTGTCATCGGCATATTGTACAATTTTAAATTCGGTTTTGTTAACGGTGATACCTTTGATCTTTGGATCTTGCCTGATGTTTTCTGCGAAAACTTCAGCAATGATCACATAGAGAAGGGCAGAAAGAGGACATCCCTGTCTGACCCCTCGGGTAGGGTTAAAAGTGTCTGAAATATAGCCATTGACTTTAACAGAGCTTTTTATATCTGTGTAAAGCAGTTTAACCCAGCTAATAAAAACCGGACCGAAGTTCAACTTTTCAAGGGTTTTGAAGAGAAAGTTCCAGTTAACTCTATCGAAAGCCTTCATTTGATCAATTGCAAGTAAGCCCACAGGGAGGTTTTCATCCTCACTTATTTGGATTAAATCGCGTAAAACATGACAGTTAGAGAGAATAGTCCTTCCCGGAATGGAACAGGTCTGATCTTCAGCCACTATGCAAGGTAGAACATAGGAAAGGCGATTAGAAATAACTTTGGCAATGATTTTATAGTCGCAGTTCAACAGGCTTATAGGTCGCCAATTTTCGATTTTCTCTCTCTCTCGCCCTTTTTGAACAGGCAAGAAATCAAGGCCATTTGCTGCGAGGGGGGTTAGACTTTTATTTTCAAAGCATTCATTGACAACGGCTAAGAAATCTTCGGAGATTTTATTCCAGAAAATTTTATAAAACTCGTATGGTAAGCCATCAGTGCCCGGTGATTTATTGTTCACCATTTGGCTTAGCGCTAACGATATTTCCTTAAGGGTAACTTTGCCCTCGCAGGCTTGTTTCTTGTCGTTCGGAAGGGTTCGAGATAGTTTACCTAAAAGTTCCTGTTGGCAGTTATCGTCAGTAGGTTCCGCTGTGTAGAGCTCTTCATAGAATGCCTTAACAGAATCTAAGATTTCGTGGGGTTGAGAAACGATAATACCTCGGCTATTTCGAATAGCCTTCATAGTTCTGTCACCCTGCCGTTTCTTTTCAAGCGAACAGAAGTAGTTGGTGACTCGTTCTCCTTGCTCTGACCATTTTGCTTTAGCGCGGATTTTCACGGCTTCAGCTTCTTGGGTTTCTATACGTTTTATCTCATCTGATATGGTTTTGTGAGGGTAACAAATCTGGGGTCCCCTGTTGTTTCGGCTTTGCGTTTGGAGTTGCGCAGTTTTTATATAACTGGGACTTTCTCTTCATGTGTTCTTTCTTACGCTTAGCTGAGTATTCTTTAGCAATTGATTGGATGCGAGATTTCCGTACTCCCACCAGTCAGACAAGGAGTGAAAGTCCCCTTTTGCCCTTCCAGGTGTCTATGAAATCATTGATGAGGTTGAGAAAGGATTGTTCTTTCAAGGTAGAGGTATTTAACATCCAAGATCCAGGTCCGCGTTTTATGCAAGAGAAGTCGAGTTTTAAAATAATTTTATCATGATCGGAGTGGGGAAAGGGTTCGATAAGGCATTTAGAAAATTTATCGCGGAATTCGCGGGAAGTATAGAATTTATCAAGTCTACTAAAAGATCCTAGGGGGCTACGATAAGTAAATTCTTTTTTAGTAGGATTCTGGGTACGCCAGATATCCTCTAAGTTAAAGACGTTTGAGAAGTGTTTAAGATTCGGGGCACTTCTATCTACATAGGTTACGTTATTCGATCTATCAAGATGATTATTTAAGACGCAATTAAAATCACCACCAACGATGAAAGGAAAAGTACGTGGGTACTTGTTCAAATCATTTTGAAGGTTTCGAAGAAAATCTTTACGACGAACAATGGCGTCTTGTCCTCCAGTCGGGGCATAAATATTAGCAAGAATGAATCGATTGTCGTCAACAGAGAGGTCTATAATTACATAATGACCTGTATTGCAGGCATAATGTGAATGGATTGTAGGGTTGATTTTATCAGAGATTAAAATCGAGACACCCTTTCTGTTGTCTGTTGACACAGAATGAAAGGATTTCCCTTTCCAATTTGCGAAGGTTTTATCAAGCTCGGTAGAATTTAAATGCGTTTCTTGCAACATAATAATGTCAAACTTCTGATCAAATAGATGGTGGAAAATTGTGTCACGACGACGGGGGTCTCTCAACCCATTCACATTTATACTCGCAATACAAGTCATCATGATAATAATAAAAGGTTTAAGACTACGCATCATAATTGGTTAGGATATTACTTTGATTGTTTATTTCTTTTACCTGGTGTGATCTTCGGTTGCGCTTTTTTCTCAGGAGTGAGGTGGATGGCTCTTTTCTTGGCTTTTTTAAAGGGTTCATATCTTTGAATATCTTTCTCTGCCTTGATTTTTACTTGGGATGCATCATCTTCCTCTGGTTCACTGTCATCTTGTTGTCGTTCTGTGGGCTCTGAATTTTCTGTCTGTGGTCTCTGTTGCTCTGTTTTTTCCTTTTTCTTTGCTTTTTCAGGTTTTTCTACAGCTTTCTTATCAGCCTGTTCAATTTCTGTTTTTTCATTATCGCCATCGTTCGCAGAGACTTCATGGGGGGGTGTTCCCTCCTCCTTCTCTGGCTCCTCTTGCACTTCGGGCGTTTCTTGCCAGGGCTCGGTAATTCCCTCTGCATCGAATTCTTCTTGGTCAGAATCGACAATTTCGTTTGGTAGTACTCGACCTCTAGGGCGGCGAATAACTTGGAATTTTTCGCACTTGCTCTTTTGGTGATCAGTTGCTCCGCAAAGGTAGCAGTGTTTCATATCCTTTGAGGGGCAATCCCCCGTCCTATGTGTATCCTTCATGCAGATGTTACAGAAGACGGGTTTGCCTTTGAAGGATAGTGAAATTTTCTTGTTCTTTATGAGAAGATAGGGTGGTAAATCTTTCGCCATTGAGGGGAACATCGTCACCAGCCGTTTTCCGTTAAAAACATGAGGGAAGCCTTCCCATGTCTGTTTCCAAATTCGGAGAACAGTTCCAAATTTTTCCAACTCCCTTCGAATCTCATTGTCTGATATGTCTGGAGTTGCGTCTGGGATTGTGATGAGCGTAGCTCTGCGTTGGACAGGGGTGAAGGTAACTCCTACTTCTTCTTTGGTCATTGAGGGGAATTTAACCATATTTTCAATTACATTGTCAACCATATTGGGCTTAGCAAAGATTATATTCCATCTTTGACGTCCGGGCATGGACGACAAAGGCATGAGTTGTTGGACTGCATTATGATCTTGAAATTTGTTTTGAAAAAAAGTAATAACTTCTTTAAAATTTATACCATCTTGGGTTTCAAATTTCGCTCCACGAGCAGCCAAATCACCAGGTAGCATCCGTGCATCAGACCCTTGAGTTTCTCATCCTTGTTGATCAAGATGTCTTCCCCGTCAGGTAAGTATGCAGGATTTTTCTTGCAGAGAGAGCATCGTTGAGGAACTTCTCGTTTCAAATGTGGTACATTGGCAACAGACCACAAGTGAAAGGGTGGCACTTCCATTCCGTTGAGATAGGCAAAGGATGAGAACAGATTTGGTAAGACTCGTTGCGTTTGGAACTTTCAGCACCAATGCTATGCGATGGTGAAAGGTGGAATTAATAAGGGAAAACAAATGCTGTTTCCTGTATAATAATTGATGATGTTGATGCGGTGCAATGTGAGAGAAGGATGGCTAAGACATCCGCAAGACGATGACGACAGAAAGAGATGTGAGGATGAAGAAGGTTTTTCTGTGTTGCTTGTTTTACACTTCAAGATGAGGGGGTGGGCCATCCATGGCGGCACTGCAATACCAGGACAACCCGTGTCCGGGGTGAAGCAAGCTTCAGACCCACGGACCAATTCCAAAAATCAGTTTAATATTTGAGCACCCTTGGGTGCATATCAGATATTAAGCTGATAAGAACAGATACTACACTTGATCTTAGCCAAAAGGCCGAGAAGCGATAACGAACTAGTCTTCGCTTCAGGCCGCGTCTCCACACGTGTTGCAATCACACGTGGGTGCAGGACAGCGACGCGGAATTGCCAGTCAGTCCGTGTGCAATACCTGGCAGGCTACGCTACGTCGGTGTGAAAAGAAGGACTGCAATTGCAAAAGTGAAGCCTACAACACCAGGTGTTCCCAGGCGGTCACCCATCCAGGTACTGACCTGGCCCGACCATGCTTGACTGCGGTGATCGGACGAGAACCGGTATATTCATGGTGGTATGGTCGTAGGCGAAAGCTAGAGGGCCGAATGTGCATGACACCAGAGGCTAGAGAGGCAGAAGTGTGCACATGCACATGTACGTATACGACTGGATGCGTACGAAGTGGGTTGATGGAGGTAGATCTTCGTGGGAGTGCAGTGCTGCTGAGAAGGTGTGGTGAGTACCCTGGCCAGTTGGAACAGTGGGCGTGGCATTCGTGGAAGCCCAGCTTGCTCTTAAATAGTGTTGCGAAGGATGGGCATCCGGTTGCGGCTGTACGAATGTGGTAAAGGTTGGTGCATCTTCCGGCATCTGGAGCGAAAGATGTGGAAAACGGCAAACGGTCGGTAACTTGCACACTCTTTGTAGAGTAGGGGAATTGTTGTGTCGAGAGATGCCTGGTATCTGGCAAGTCGCGGTGGTGTGCTGACATGTATGCAGAATTTGACATTAGTACTATTGGAAGGGGACTAGCGCGAACGCAGGTCCCCACTACCAGAAATTGTACGGTCGAGTTACCAACGTTTGCGGTAATCGCAGGGTCAGCCAAACCGAACTGCAATGGAAAGGCCTCGCCCTGGAAGAATCTCCTTGTTGATCAAGATGTCTTCCCCGTCAGGTAAGTATGCAGGATTTTTCTTGCAGAGAGAGCATCGTTGAGGAACTTCTCGTTTCAAATGTGGTACATTGGCAACAGACCACAAGTGAAAGGGTGGCACTTCCATTCCGTTGAGATAGGCAAAGGATGAGAACAGATTTGGTAAGACTCGTTGCGTTTGGAACTTTCAGCACCAATGCTATGCGATGGTGAAAGGTGGAATTAATAAGGGAAAACAAATGCTGTTTCCTGTATAATAATTGATGATGTTGATGCGGTGCAATGTGAGAGAAGGATGGCTAAGACATCCGCAAGACGATGACGACAGAAAGAGATGTGAGGATGAAGAAGGTTTTTCTGTGTTGCTTGTTTTACACTTCAAGATGAGGGGGTGGGCCATCCATGGCGGCACTGCAATACCAGGACAACCCGTGTCCGGGGTGAAGCAAGCTTCAGACCCACGGACCAATTCCAAAAATCAGTTTAATATTTGAGCACCCTTGGGTGCATATCAGATATTAAGCTGATAAGAACAGATACTACACTTGATCTTAGCCAAAAGGCCGAGAAGCGATAACGAACTAGTCTTCGCTTCAGGCCGCGTCTCCACACGTGTTGCAATCACACGTGGGTGCAGGACAGCGACGCGGAATTGCCAGTCAGTCCGTGTGCAATACCTGGCAGGCTACGCTACGTCGGTGTGAAAAGAAGGACTGCAATTGCAAAAGTGAAGCCTACAACACCAGGTGTTCCCAGGCGGTCACCCATCCAGGTACTGACCTGGCCCGACCATGCTTGACTGCGGTGATCGGACGAGAACCGGTATATTCATGGTGGTATGGTCGTAGGCGAAAGCTAGAGGGCCGAATGTGCATGACACCAGAGGCTAGAGAGGCAGAAGTGTGCACATGCACATGTACGTATACGACTGGATGCGTACGAAGTGGGTTGATGGAGGTAGATCTTCGTGGGAGTGCAGTGCTGCTGAGAAGGTGTGGTGAGTACCCTGGCCAGTTGGAACAGTGGGCGTGGCATTCGTGGAAGCCCAGCTTGCTCTTAAATAGTGTTGCGAAGGATGGGCATCCGGTTGCGGCTGTACGAATGTGGTAAAGGTTGGTGCATCTTCCGGCATCTGGAGCGAAAGATGTGGAAAACGGCAAACGGTCGGTAACTTGCACACTCTTTGTAGAGTAGGGGAATTGTTGTGTCGAGAGATGCCTGGTATCTGGCAAGTCGCGGTGGTGTGCTGACATGTATGCAGAATTTGACATTAGTACTATTGGAAGGGGACTAGCGCGAACGCAGGTCCCCACTACCAGAAATTGTACGGTCGAGTTACCAACGTTTGCGGTAATCGCAGGGTCAGCCAAACCGAACTGCAATGGAAAGGCCTCGCCCTGGAAGAATCTCCTTGTTGATCAAGATGTCTTCCCGTCAGGTAAGTATGCAGGATTTTTCTTGCAGAGAGAGCATCGTTGAGGAACTTCTCGTTTCAAATGTGGTACATTGGCAACAGACCACAAGTGAAAGGGTGGCACTTCCATTCCGTTGAGATAGGCAAAGGATGAGAACAGATTTGGTAAGACTCGTTGCGTTTGGAACTTTCAGCACCAATGCTATGCGATGGTGAAAGGTGGAATTAATAAGGAAAACAAATGCTGTTTCCTGTATAATAATTGATGATGTTGATGCGGTGCAATGTGAGAGAAGGATGGCTAAGACATCCGCAAGACGATGACGACAGAAAGAGATGTGAGGATGAAGAAGGTTTTTCTGTGTTGCTTGTTTTACACTTCAAGATGAGGGGGTGGGCCATCCATGGCGGCACTGCAATACCAGGACAACCCGTGTCCGGGGTGAAGCAAGCTTCAGACCCACGGACCAATTCCAAAAATCAGTTTAATATTTGAGCACCCTTGGGTGCATATCAGATATTAAGCTGATAAGAACAGATACTACACTTGATCTTAGCCAAAAGGCCGAGAAGCGATAACGAACTAGTCTTCGCTTCAGGCCGCGTCTCCACACGTGTTGCAATCACACGTGGGTGCAGGACAGCGACGCGGAATTGCCAGTCAGTCCGTGTGCAATACCTGGCAGGCTACGCTACGTCGGTGTGAAAAGAAGGACTGCAATTGCAAAAGTGAAGCCTACAACACCAGGTGTTCCCAGGCGGTCACCCATCCAGGTACTGACCTGGCCCGACCATGCTTGACTGCGGTGATCGGACGAGAACCGGTATATTCATGGTGGTATGGTCGTAGGCGAAAGCTAGAGGGCCGAATGTGCATGACACCAGAGGCTAGAGAGGCAGAAGTGTGCACATGCACATGTACGTATACGACTGGATGCGTACGAAGTGGGTTGATGGAGGTAGATCTTCGTGGGAGTGCAGTGCTGCTGAGAAGGTGTGGTGAGTACCCTGGCCAGTTGGAACAGTGGGCGTGGCATTCGTGGAAGCCCAGCTTGCTCTTAAATAGTGTTGCGAAGGATGGGCATCCGGTTGCGGCTGTACGAATGTGGTAAAGGTTGGTGCATCTTCCGGCATCTGGAGCGAAAGATGTGGAAAACGGCAAACGGTCGGTAACTTGCACACTCTTTGTAGAGTAGGGGAATTGTTGTGTCGAGAGATGCCTGGTATCTGGCAAGTCGCGGTGGTGTGCTGACATGTATGCAGAATTTGACATTAGTACTATTGGAAGGGGACTAGCGCGAACGCAGGTCCCCACTACCAGAAATTGTACGGTCGAGTTACCAACGTTTGCGGTAATCGCAGGGGTCAGCCAAACCGAACTGCAATGGAAAGGCCTCGCCCTGGAAGAATCTCCTTGTTGATCAATTTTTTTTTTTTTTTTGAGCTAGGCACATGCCTACGCTCGTTTAATTTTCTATTCAACACAACATATTTACAATTTAAAATAATTTAATTAAATATGGTTTCAAATTGTTCATATAAGATGGTCGTTGATATTGTTCATTGAAAATTGTTCATTGTTTATAAATATTTTTCGAGTGTCCAATTTAAAATGCAAATTTAACTAAATTACTCTAAACTACAACTAATATTCTAATTAACTTATGGTTACAACAACAACAAAAACTATAACTACAACTAATTTAATAAATTACCTACTTAATAACTGCAATAAACGAATTAAAAAAACTACAACTACTGAAATTAATAACTTACTTAACTAAAATAAACCTAAACAAACCCAATAAACCCAATAAAATTCTAATGTTAAAACCAAATGAATAAACTACAACTAATTAAAGACTTATTAAACTACAATTGAAATTACCTAATTCTAAATAAACGAAATTCAAAAGTTGAAACAAATTAATTAACAATTTAATAAACGCAATAATAATTCTTAATACGGAAAGTAAAAGGCAAGACGGAAAATTAGTCAAGAAAAATGAAAAAAAAAAAAAAAAAATGGGGGACATGGAAACGAGGCAAGTCTCATGGGATGTTGATTTTGAGTTTGCGATTCTCAAGGGAAGCAAGGACGCCATTTTGACACCATTTTTGTTCAAAAAGATTGAGAGTTTCAACATCTTGTGAAGCAATGAAATGTTCTTCTTTTAATTTGGAAATAACTTTGAAGATGAATCTGTTTTTCAAGTCATCTCTTTTGTTGTCAAAAATAATTTCATTCCTTGTTTTCCATATGACTGAAAAAGCTGCATCTCGTAAAAAGTTTTCCACAGGTAAGTCAGGTTTATATTCGTAAAAACCAAGGATAACAAACTTACAAATGTTGTTTAGATTGAGGGTGGGGTTGATTTTCTTTAAAAGTTTGAATACAAATTTCCACAGTTTACTTACAGGGGTGCAATTGAAAAAGGCATGAAGTGAAGTTTCATCATAGGAATTGCATCTGTTGCACAAGGGAGTTTGGACAATCCTATGTCTATATAATCTTTCATAGGTAGGGAGGCAAAGTTGAAGGAACTTCCACTGAATGTTGGCAGATTTTCTGTCATGATTTCTTTTAAATAAAGTTTTAAAGAGTCTTGGCCAGTTGATGAAACCTATTTTTTGTTCCCAAAAAACCCTAAATTTCTGAAGAACAACATTTTGATCTTTCAAAATAAGCATATTGTATATTGTTTTGCAAGTCAGAGATGAAAATAAAACATATTCATCTTTGGTATTTTTAATATAAAAGTCATCAGATAAACTTCTTTCATTGCTGCACTCAGTTGTTATTTTTTCTTTCCATTCAGGGGGTAAACGTGATTTCAATTTGGAGTAGAAACTGTCGGAGAAACCAGAGGGGATTAATTCATGCATGGCATTGGAAGGTAAGAACCCAGTTGTAAATTCGTAACAAATATCTCGTATTGTTGTAATGTTAGCTTGAATCCAAGCATTACTGGTATCAACATGTGTGAAATAGTTGTCAAATAGGGGTTCATTGTAAATTCCTTCAATATCTGTGGGTTTTAGTCTAAGGTCTGAAAAATTTGCTGCAAAACATTTTATGACATCGCGATAAAACTGTGGGACATGTTTCATTTCGATTGGACGTAAGGAACATTTGAATATTTTTGCACCAATGTTAAAGTTCTTATACTTATCAAAGTTCAAGGCGAACAGTGCTTTCCATTTTGACTGATTGTCATTTTGAAGATATTTTGAAATCCAAGACAATTTAATGGCATCAGCTTTCTTTTCAATATCAATAATGTTCAAACCTCCTAATTCGTATGGAAGTCTTGCTTGTGTACGTTTAATAGGATCTTTTTTATTCTGATATATAAATTTCCAAAGTCTGTCATTGATTTTTTTGAGAACCCACTGGGGAAGAGGATATATGGCCGCAGTGTACCAGAAGACCGAACTGGCCAGCTGGTTTGCAACCACAGCCCTCCCCCTCAAGGAAAGATCACGAGAAGTCCAAAGGTCTAAAGTTTTACAGAATTTATTTATGCGAGGATCCCAAGTTTCTTTTTCTTTCAAAATAGGGCCATGAAAAACACCAAGGATTTTCAATGCTTCCCTGCCCCATTTTAAATTATATGGATTATCTGTTCTGTTTTTGTATCTTCCAAGCCAAATTCCATTACTTTTTCCTTTGTTTATTTTAGCTCCTGATGCCATTTCAAAATCTTGGACACAATCAAAAGTTGATTTGATGGACTGTTCACCTTGAAGGATTATTGTGGTGTCATCAGCATACTGGGTAATTTTAAATTCAACATTTTTAATTGTAATACCAGTAATGTCTTGGTTTTTTCTGATAGAGATGGCAAAAATTTCGGAAACTAGGACATACAATAAGGGGGATAGGGGACATCCCTGTCTCACTCCCCTACCAAGGGTGAATGGGGCAGAGATGTACCCATTTACTTTAACACGACTACTAATATTAGAATACAATGTTTTAATATATGAAATGAATTGTGGCCCAAAACCAAAGCTTTCCAGGGCTTTGAAAAGGAAATTCCAGTTTACACGGTCAAAGGCTTTCATTTGATCTAAAGAAAGAAGGGCTGCTGGGAGATTTTCATTTTCAGCATAGTAAATAAGATCTCTTAATATATGGCCGTTTGACAAAATTGATCTATTTGGGACACTGCATGTTTGATCTTCAGAAACAATGATTGATAATACATTTCGTAAACGATTGGCAAGAGTTTTTGCAATTATCTTGTAGTCAACATTGAGCAGACTAATTGGTCTCCAATTACCTAGATCACTTTTGTCACCTTTCTTGTAAAGTGTTGAAATTAAGCTTACGCGTTGAGAGTGGGAAAGTTGTTGTAATTCAAAGCAGGTGTTAGCAACCCTTGTAAAATGCTCCCCAATGATATTCCAGAAGGCTTTATAAAACTCTACTGGAATACCATCAAGGCCTGGTGTTTTATTATTTTTCATTTTAGAAAGTGCCGTGTATAATTCATCTTTTGTTAGTTGGCCTTCACAAGCGTCTCTGTCAATGTCAGAAAGTTTGTTGTCTACTTTTGAAAGGAGTTGATCTTGCTTAGTAGTATCTGTTGATTCATTTGCAAACAAGTCAGAGTAAAATTGTTTGACAGTTTCAAGCATATCTTTTGGATTGTGTACTATTGTTCCCGTTTTTGTCTTGACTGATTTCATAACTTGTGCAGCTTGACGTTTTTTCTCTAAATTACAAAAATATTTGGTGACCCTTTCACCCTCTTCTGTCCAACGTGCTTTTGCTTTGACTTTTAAATTGAATGCTTCATTCGTTTCAAGAGTTTTATTTCTTTGGTGATACGTTCAACTAAATCTTTGAATGACTGTCTGTCTGTCTGTTCTGCTTTTTTGGTTGCATTGCGTAATTGTTTATAGAGTTTTGATTTTTTCTTTTTGCGTTCAATTGATAGTTTTATGCAATATTGTTTAGTAATTTTTGCTATTTGTTTTTAGCTTTATCCCACCAATCAAGTGGATTACGAAAATCATCAAATATGGAAATCCAAAACTGAAGAAATCCTGACATTGCAAGTTGATATTCTTCTTGTTGTAAGATGGACGTATTCATTTTCCATGATCCTTTTCCCCTCTTTATTTTATCAAAATCAAAAACCAGTAACAGTTTTTGATGATCAGAGTGAGGAAAAGGAACAATTTCACATTTTGTAAAGTAGTTCATTGTAGTTTTTGAGGTATAAAATCTGTCAAGTCTGCTGTATGTTCCAACTGGGCTTTTGTATGTATGTTGCTTTTCATAAGGGTGAAAGGCTCTCCAAATATCTTGTAAATAATTCTCATTAATGGTCTCAATTAGAGGATTTTTTGATCTGTCAATGTATGTTATGTCCCTACTTCTGTCTAAGTTGATATCAAGAACTGTATTGAAATCACCACCATAAATTATAAATTCCACATGTGGATAATTTTGGATTTTAGTATGAATTTCAGAAAATTTAGCTTTTCTTTTTTGTGTTTTATTTCCTCCTGCAGGAGCATATACATTTATCAATAGAAAGCGGTGATCGTCATAGGTCAAGTCAGTAAAAATGTAGCTTCCTTCTTGGCAAATTTCATTAGAATGTATGGTTGCGTTGAAATTTTCAGAAATAAGAGTGCTAACACCTGCAAAATTATTGGGAGAAATTGAGTGAATTTTTATTCCTTTCCATCTATTATCAGAAATAATGGAGTTTTTGTGTTATGATTTAAATGTGTTTCCTGCAAAAGTACAATACTTGGCTTATCATTCTTTAAATTGTGGAAAATTGCTTCTGCCTTATTGTTGTCATTTAGACCATTAACATTTATACTAAGTATAGATGGCATTCAGATTTAGGTTTTGGGACACAATTCAATTCAGTCTACAAATTCAATGAGAAAGTAAAGAAATTAGTGAAATTAAAATATTGATTAAAATAGTTAGTGTGATGTGTTGATGTGAATGTGTTTTTGTTTCTTCTTCTTCATTTTTGCCTTTCTGTTTCCTGTACTCTGTGGATGTCTTCTTCTGTGATGATGATGATGATGAAATGGGTCTTTTCTGTTGTGATGAAATGGAGGTAGTGTTTGGAGATGGGGTGGGTTGACTGAGTGAGAATGCTGATGTAATGACTGGGGATGATGTTTGTGTGTTTGGATGGGAATAATTGAAAAGTGTGTGCAATTGTTTGTGTGATTAAATGTGGGTTGGGTGAGATTTGTATGGATGGTGGTGAAAATTGTTGTTGTTGTTCATTTGAGTTAGCAATGATAGGTGAGTTGGTTGAAGATGTTGTAGGTTGAGTTGTGTGGAATGTGAGTGGGGTGGAGAATTGATTTGTGATATGTTTGGAAGGATGGATTGTGAGAAATTGTTGGGTGGCTTGTGAAGATGCTGTTGAGGATTGGGATGATTATATTGGGTGTGCTGAGATGAATGGTTGGGATGGTGGAGATGGTGGTGTTGTGGAAATGGAGGAGGGCCCGTAGCCTCGCTACCACTGCTTCTGTCAAACTGTGTTGGGTCATCGTCCTGTTGGTCTGTCTCACTGTCACTCTGTTGTTGTTGTTGTTGTTGTTGTCTGGGGAGGGCCTAAGCCTATACTTAGGCCCTGCTGGTCTGTCCTGTTCGTCTGTCTCACTGTCACTGTTGTCCTGTTGTTGTTGCTGTGATGTAGGCCTAAGTCGATTCTTAGGCAGTGGCCTGTCCAGTTCACTGTCATAGTCAGACAGTATTACTGTATCACCGTCAAAATTGTTGTCACTGTTGTTGTCACTGTCACTGTCATGTCACTGTCAGATGTTTGTCTCCGTGTTGTATTGTGAGTTGTTGGTCTGTCACCGTTTTGTCGTAATGTCACAGTCCACGTAGTTATGTCCATCGTCTCCACAGTGGAAGCAGAGCTTTAGGCCCCTCAGGTTGCAATTGATGGTGAGATGGAAAGTGGAATTGCAATGCATGCAGATTGGTTGACGTCCTCGGTATGAAATCAAGATTTTGTGGCCTGAGATGATTATGAATGGTGGAAGTGGGTTTTCTGGGTTTGGATAGATGGTGCATAGACGTTTGCCAGTGGAGATGGTGGGAAATTCTTGGTATGTTTGATGCCAGATGTTGAGTATTTTTCCATGAGGCTGGAGTTGTTCATGAATTTGTGAATTGGAGATGTCTGGTGAAGCAAATGGAATGGTAATGAGGGTTGGTCTTTGAACGAATGGGTGTGATTGGCAATGGATGTTCTGGTTGGGATGGAAGAAATATGGATTTGGATAAGAGGACGTCAACCAATGATGAATGATGATAATATGGCGTTCCAATTTTGATATCCTGGTTTTGATGGCATTCGTTGCAGATGGGTGATTGCTGTTGGATTGTTAAGTGTCTTGTGGATGGTTTTGATTATTTCAATGTGTGTAATGGATGATTTTGTGAAAAATTTAATGCCACAATGAATGCTAATTCAGTATGATTTTCTTGTCTTACTTTTTTAGTTTATCTGCAAATGTATTACCTTGATTCGTTGTGTTCACTTCTTGATTGTTCTTCATCCATGCACTAAGATTGCGGTCAGTTGCCATGCGTGGGTTCTTTTCCTGCACATGCGCGATCCTTTCGATTCTGAACATGCGTATTGTTAGTTTCTTCTACGATATCAGCCCATCTGTCCAGTAGATTCCATTTGATCTTCTTGAGCTGCACTATTACCTGACGGGTCCATGTTGAGACACTTCTTCCCCGTCAGGTAAGTATGCAGGATTTTTCTTGCAGAGAGAGCATCGTTGAGGAACTTCTCGTTTCAAATGTGGTACATTGGCAACAGACCACAAGTGAAAGGGTGGCACTTCCATTCCGTTGAGATAGGCAAAGGATGAGAACAGATTTGGTAAGACTCGTTGCGTTTGGAACTTTCAGCACCAATGCTATGCGATGGTGAAAGGTGGAATTAATAAGGGAAAACAAATGCTGTTTCCTGTATAATAATTGATGATGTTGATGCGGTGCAATGTGAGAGAAGGATGGCTAAGACATCCGCAAGACGATGACGACAGAAAGAGATGTGAGGATGAAGAAGGTTTTTCTGTGTTGCTTGTTTTACACTTCAAGATGAGGGGGTGGGCCATCCATGGCGGCACTGCAATACCAGGACAACCCGTGTCCGGGGTGAAGCAAGCTTCAGACCCACGGACCAATTCCAAAAATCAGTTTAATATTTGAGCACCCTTGGGTGCATATCAGATATTAAGCTGATAAGAACAGATACTACACTTGATCTTAGCCAAAAGGCCGAGAAGCGATAACGAACTAGTCTTCGCTTCAGGCCGCGTCTCCACACGTGTTGCAATCACACGTGGGTGCAGGACAGCGACGCGGAATTGCCAGTCAGTCCGTGTGCAATACCTGGCAGGCTACGCTACGTCGGTGTGAAAAGAAGGACTGCAATTGCAAAAGTGAAGCCTACAACACCAGGTGTTCCCAGGCGGTCACCCATCCAGGTACTGACCTGGCCCGACCATGCTTGACTGCGGTGATCGGACGAGAACCGGTATATTCATGGTGGTATGGTCGTAGGCGAAAGCTAGAGGGCCGAATGTGCATGACACCAGAGGCTAGAGAGGCAGAAGTGTGCACATGCACATGTACGTATACGACTGGATGCGTACGAAGTGGGTTGATGGAGGTAGATCTTCGTGGGAGTGCAGTGCTGCTGAGAAGGTGTGGTGAGTACCCTGGCCAGTTGGAACAGTGGGCGTGGCATTCGTGGAAGCCCAGCTTGCTCTTAAATAGTGTTGCGAAGGATGGGCATCCGGTTGCGGCTGTACGAATGTGGTAAAGGTTGGTGCATCTTCCGGCATCTGGAGCGAAAGATGTGGAAAACGGCAAACGGTCGGTAACTTGCACACTCTTTGTAGAGTAGGGGAATTGTTGTGTCGAGAGATGCCTGGTATCTGGCAAGTCGCGGTGGTGTGCTGACATGTATGCAGAATTTGACATTAGTACTATTGGAAGGGACTAGCGCGAACGCAGGTCCCCACTACCAGAAATTGTACGGTCGAGTTACCAACGTTTGCGGTAATCGCAGGGTCAGCCAAACCGAACTGCAATGGAAAGGCCTCGCCCTGGAAGAATCTCCTTGTTGATCAAGATGTCTTCCCCGTCAGGTAAGTATGCAGGATTTTTCTTGCAGAGAGAGCATCGTTGAGGAACTTCTCGTTTCAAATGTGGTACATTGGCAACAGACCACAAGTGAAAGGGTGGCACTTCCATTCCGTTGAGATAGGCAAAGGATGAGAACAGATTTGGTAAGACTCGTTGCGTTTGGAACTTTCAGCACCAATGCTATGCGATGGTGAAAGGTGGAATTAATAAGGGAAAACAAATGCTGTTTCCTGTATAATAATTGATGATGTTGATGCGGTGCAATGTGAGAGAAGGATGGCTAAGACATCCGCAAGACGATGACGACAGAAAGAGATGTGAGGATGAAGAAGGTTTTTCTGTGTTGCTTGTTTTACACTTCAAGATGAGGGGGTGGGCCATCCATGGCGGCACTGCAATACCAGGACAACCCGTGTCCGGGGTGAAGCAAGCTTCAGACCCACGGACCAATTCAAAAATCAGTTTAATATTTGAGCACCCTTGGGTGCATATCAGATATTAAGCTGATAAGAACAGATACTACACTTGATCTTAGCCAAAAGGCCGAGAAGCGATAACGAACTAGTCTTCGCTTCAGGCCGCGTCTCCACACGTGTTGCAATCACACGTGGGTGCAGGACAGCGACGCGGAATTGCCAGTCAGTCCGTGTGCAATACCTGGCAGGCTACGCTACGTCGGTGTGAAAAGAAGGACTGCAATTGCAAAAGTGAAGCCTACAACACCAGGTGTTCCCAGGCGGTCACCCATCCAGGTACTGACCTGGCCCGACCATGCTTGACTGCGGTGATCGGACGAGAACCGGTATATTCATGGTGGTATGGTCGTAGGCGAAAGCTAGAGGGCCGAATGTGCATGACACCAGAGGCTAGAGAGGCAGAAGTGTGCACATGCACATGTACGTATACGACTGGATGCGTACGAAGTGGGTTGATGGAGGTAGATCTTCGTGGGAGTGCAGTGCTGCTGAGAAGGTGTGGTGAGTACCCTGGCCAGTTGGAACAGTGGGCGTGGCATTCGTGGAAGCCCAGCTTGCTCTTAAATAGTGTTGCGAAGGATGGGCATCCGGTTGCGGCTGTACGAATGTGGTAAAGGTTGGTGCATCTTCCGGCATCTGGAGCGAAAGATGTGGAAAACGGCAAACGGTCGGTAACTTGCACACTCTTTGTAGAGTAGGGGAATTGTTGTGTCGAGAGATGCCTGGTATCTGGCAAGTCGCGGTGGTGTGCTGACATGTATGCAGAATTTGACATTAGTACTATTGGAAGGGGACTAGCGCGAACGCAGGTCCCCACTACCAGAAATTGTACGGTCGAGTTACCAACGTTTGCGGTAATCGCAGGGTCAGCCAAACCGAACTGCAATGGAAAGGCCTCGCCCTGGAAGAATCTCCTTGTTGATCAAGAGCAAATGTTGTTGTTGTTGCTCCTTTGTTTATCCGAAATGCGCTAGAATCGCTTGAGGGTTGCTACTTCATGTCAATTCAAGTTCAAAATATTAAACATTTAAATACTAATGAATATTATTGAATAATAATTTGATAACATATTTGTTATTGATGAAATTACTTGTTTATACATAGGTCAAAAATATTAACGCAAATATATACAACGATACATTTCAACAAGATGTCCATAAGGAACATCAAGTATGTATTACAGGGTACTAAAGTACGGAGTTTAGTGAGAAATTTTCTGATTCTCACAATGGGGGTTAAACAGCGTTTTGGAAGCAAATAGAGCAATGGTCAGCGGTAATGTTTTCCCGCGTAAAATGCAGTGATTTTAACATTGTTGTTGTTGTTCAATAAGTAAGAGATCTTAGATGTTTACTTGTAAGTTATTATTTACAACTGAAGCCAAAACATTGTTTCGACACCAGTTGGTTTTAAATAAGGAAAGTGTAGCATTTAAATCTTTAGAGAGGTTAAATTGATCTTTAATTTTACGTTTTAGTTTGGATTTAAAAATATCTAAGGGTTATTTACTTCGTTATCGAAAACAATTTTATTTCTCGTTGACCAGATAGAGCGGAGTGCAATATCGCGAATAGTTATAGCTGGAATTAAAGCTTGTGTGGTTTTATGTAGAGCAAAACCAATAATAACGAAGAATTCTAGGTTGTTAAGGTCAATGTTTACAGTTAGGTCGAGATCTTTAATCAAGGAGATTACTGTTAGCCAAAGGTCATGGACTAAAGGGCAACGAACAAAGAGGTGTAGAGAAGTCTCTTTGTTCGTTTGACAACGGAGACAATTCGGATTGTCGATAATGTTGTGTCTGGAAAGTTTATCCGCTGTCGGGAGGGCAAGCTGGATTAACTTCCATTGCAGATCACAAGATTTTCGATCGTTGTCACGAGAGAATATTGAGTTGAAAATAAGTTTCCAGTCTAAATAACCAAACTTGCTATCCCAAAACAATCTGTATTTCTGAGAAGTCAGATCGAGAGTAGAAGCGATAAAGTATCGATAAAAATCTTTCGAGGTTAGTTTCGAAAGAGGTTTGTTCAGATCAGTGAGAGAGAGTTTAAATTCTGCAGAAAAGCGATCGGGGGGTGCAGCATTATTTCGAACGACGTCCCGATATTCGGGGGGTATACAGGAGAGAATATTATCATGATCTTTTTTCCTGAAGTTATCTCCTACGAGTTCTTGAAGGGCAAGACTCGGGAGAAATCCGGGGGAGAGTTCGTAAGTCACATCTCGAACAAGAGTAACCCCTGCATCGATCCATGACTGTACGGATAGAAGTTTGTCTTTAGCTATAAGAGTGTTGTCAAACAAAGGTTCATTGAAAATTTCAAGAGGATTTGGATTAGATCTTTTGTTATTACAAAGGGTCAGATAAGATTGCAAAAGCGATTTATAAAAACAAGGCAATTTATTAATTTGTCTTGTGTTGAGAAAGCATTTCAAAACATTAGGCCCAATATTAAGCCCTTTGTATTTCCCAAGAAAATGATTGAATAAAACTTTCCATTTCCTTTATGTTCTTTGTCAAACAGCTTGGCTAGCCAAGACAATTGGAGGCTTTGGGCTTTCTTTTCAATATCAACAAAATTGAGGCCGCCATCAACGTATGGAAGCTTTGCTTGAATACGTTTGATTGGCGGCTTTTGCCGTTGAAAAGAAAGGCCCACAGACTCTCATTCAAGGTTTTCAGAGCCCATGGAGGGATCGGGAAGATAGTGGCAGTATAAAGCAAAACAGAGCAAGCAAGTTGATTTGCTACAACAGCTTTCCCGCGGAATGTTAAATCGCGATTTTTCCAAAGATTGAGTGTCTTTTGAAATTTCGAGATTTTACAGTTCCAGTTTAACTGAGAAACATTATCTAGTCCAAAAAAGATTCCAAGGATTTTCAAAGACTTTTTCGACCAGTCGAAACCAAACGGAGAATCAGTTCTATTTTTAAAACTTCCCAGCCAGAGGCCTTCACTTTTGTCAGTGTTTATTTTTGCACCTGTGGCTTTTTCAAAGTCAGTGAGGTGTTGTTGACAAGCAAGGATTGAGGGATTTCCTTGGAGGATTAAAGTCGTGTCATCGGCATATTGCACAATTTTAAACTCGGTTTTATTGACAGAAATACCTTTTATCTTTGGATCTTGTCGGATGTTTTCTGCAAAGACCTCAGCAATGATAACATAGAGAAGGGCTGAAAGGGGACAACCTTGTCGGACTCCTCGGGAGGGCGAAAAAGTTTCCGAAATGTAACCGTTAACTTTAACAGAGCTTTTAATGTCTGTGTAGAGGAGTTTAACCCAGCTAATAAAAACTGGCCCAAAGTTAAGTTTCTCCAGAGTTTTAAAGAGAAAATCCCAACTAACTCTGTCGAAAGCTTTGAAAGACGATTAGAGATAACTTTGGCAATTAATTTATAGTCGCAGTTTAGTAAACTGATCGGTCTCCAATTTTCGATTCTTTCTCTTTCACCCTTCTTGAACAGACAAGAAACAAGAGCGATTTTCTGCGAAGGGGTTAGGTTCTTATCCTCAAAACATCCGTTGATAACATCTAGGAGGCAGTCCGATAGTTTGTTCCAAAAGACTTTATAGAATTCGTAGGGTAAACCATCAGTACCTGGAGATTTATTATTCACCATTTGACTGAGAGCTAGGAAATTTCTTTCTTGGTAATTTTACCTTCACAGAGTTGCCTCTTGTCGTCAGGAAGGGTTTTAGAAAGTTTTTTAGGAGATTTTGCTGAATATTTTCGTCAGCAGGTTCAGCGGTGTAAAGTTCTTCATAAAAGGATTTAACAGATTCTAGAATTTCCTCTGGTTTTGTTACGATGGTTCCTTGTTTATCTTTAATCGCCCTCATGGTTCGGTCACCTTGTCGTTTCTTTTCCAGAGAACAGAAATAACGGGTTACTTTTCACCCTGTTCTGACCATTTGGCTTTAGAGCGTACAAAAGTAACCCATCTCCTCTGAATCTTGGGCATGAACCAATAACCTGCCTATTTTACGCTGACGACCTAATCATTCTCTCTGCTTCTCATAATGGTTTACAAAATGTCTAAATAGCCTCAGCGATTATTGTAAAACTGGAAACTTCAAGTGAACAGCGATAAGTCTAAATGTATGACCTTTTATAAAAATAACACAAAATATAAACAATGTTTCTACATTAATGGTAATCCGCTGGAAAATGTGACTGAGTTCACTTACCTTGGTATCACTCTAAATGCGGCATGTAATTTTAAAGAATCATTACATATGCTTAGCAATAAAGCGAATCGCGCCCTACTAGCCCTTAACAGTAAGTTTAAACTCAAATACCTCCCGGTTAAAATAGCTCTAAAACTTTTTGATTCAATGATTGCCCCAATACTTTTGTATGGATCGGAAATTTGGGGGCCTTATCTTAATTTTAGCCAGAATGATTGGGACAAAAACGAGATTGAAAAAATCCATACACAGTTTTTAAAACGCATACTTGGAGTAAACAGATCGACAACTAATGCCCTTGTAAGAGGGGATCTAGGCCGCTTCCCTTTAAACATCCCAGTAAGTTGTAGGACCAATAATTTCATAAAGCATATCTTACTTTACTCTGAGCCTGATTCACTTGTCACACAAGCTCTTGAATATGAAAGATCTATCACAAATCGGAAAACAATCATATCTTTCATTAACGAACTAACAGATGAACTAAAAACTAACGGATTAACCAATTCAACGCTAACCTCTCTTTCTAAGACTGCTACAAGAAAAGCATTAGAAACAAACTACAGCATTTACTGGAGAACATATATAAATAACTGCTCTAAAGCTTTGACGTACAAATCCTATAAGAATCAAATAGCTTATGAAAATATCTAGACCTTATCCGGACTAGAAGACATAGAAGAATACTATCCAAACTAAGATTAAGTGACCACTGCCTCGCCATTGAAAAAGGTAGGCATTCTAAACCGCCTGTTGATAGACATGAGAGATTCTGCAAATATTGCAAAAATGTTGTAGAAGATGAAATACACTTTATCTCAGTTTGTAACGAATACAGTTTTGAAAGAGAAAATTTCTCAAACCAAATTTATAGTCTTTGTCCAAACTTTACAAATATCCCTTCTACAGATCAACAGTTTATATATTTAATGACAAATGAAAATGAAGCCTTTTTAGAAAATTTCAGTGCCTTTCTGTATGATATTTACATTAAACGAACAACTTTAGATAAGTAAATCTTTACTAATAAACTCTCCCTATAATAACAATAGTTTTGCTTTATATCTATCAATTATTGGTTAATTGAACTGCTTACTTTAGTTTAATTTTCTTTTCAACTTGTTGTACCTTTTACATTTTGTATCTTTTTATTAGCTTTTTGACCATGTATCTAATGATATAGTGTCTTATAAAAAAAAAAAAAAAGAAGGTTTTATCGAGTTCTGTGGAATTTAAATGCGTTTCTTGCAACAAGATTATGTCAAAATTTTTGAAAATAAATGTTGGAAAATCGTTTCACGACGACGGGGTCTCGCAACCCATTCACGTTTATACTTGCAATACAAGCCATGGTGGTAGTATTTGTAAGAAAAAAGAAGAAACAAAAGATGCAATTTACTTGAAAGTTTGAGTCTCTTTACCCATGGTTTTCTTTCTTGGTTTCTTCTCAGGAGTCGTTGCCATTGATCTTTTTGCTCCTTTTTTAAAGGGGAGATAGTCAGAGGCAGATTTAGGTGTAGGTTCGTCTGGTTGGCTTTCAGATTTTGGTTCAGGTTGAAGGCTTGTCTTCGTTTCGGCTTTGAAAGTAGGTTTTGTCGATGGGGGAGGTTTCTTGGGTTGTGTTGTTGTGCGTGAAATTGGTTCTAAAACAGGCTGTGGGATGGCATCAGAGGTCTCGGCTGGGTTCTCTTCTGTATTTTCATTAGAGTCTGGCTGCAAATCTTGGTTGAAACCTGTTGGTTCTGGCCCTCTGAAGGTTCCTCGGTGATATCGGCGATTTCTTCGGACAGAGCACGGCCTCTCGGGCGTCTGATGACTTGAAATCTTTCGCATTTGCTTTTTTGATGATCCGTGGAGCCACACAAGTAACAGTGCTTAATGTCTTTCGAAGGGCAATCACCTGTCCTATGCGTATCTTTCATGCAGATATTGCAGAAAACAGGTTTGCCCTTGAAAGACAGAGAGATTTTTTTGTTGTTTATAACGATGAAGGGTGGTAGATCTTTAGATAGTGCTGGAAAAATTGTAACGAGCCTTTTTCCATTGAAAACATTCGGGAACCCTTCCCATGTCTGTTTCCAAATTCGGAGAACAGTACCATATTTTTCGAGTTCACCACGAATTTGGTTATCGGATATGTCTGGAGTCGCATCAGGTATAGTTATCAGAAGTGCACGGCGTTTCACTGGAGTAAAAATAATCCCACTTTCTTCTTTCGTCATGGTGGGGAACTTAACCAAATTGTCGATAACATCATCTACCATACTTGGTTTGGAAAAAATAATGTTCCATTTTTGTCGACCTGGAAGTGACGACAAAGGCATGAGTTGTTGGACAGCCGAGGCGTCTTTGAATTTTCCTTGAAAGAATGTTATAATTTCTTTAAAATCAATCCCATCTTGGGTTTCAAACTTTGCTCCTCTCGCTGCTATATCACCCGGTAGCATTCGACCATCTGAAGATTTCAATTTTTCAGCAAAAGACAATCGTTTTGGCTGTATCTCAGCTAAGTTTTCCATGGCGTCTCCCCATATTGTTGTTGTTTCGGCGTTCGAAGCCATTTGATTTTAATATTCCAGTGGATAAACGATGAAAATAGATAAATAAAGTCCCCAAAAGACTTTATTATGTATTTATCAATATATATAAACGATATTCCAAGAAATTCGGACTATTTTGTACTAATGTCTTCCCCGTCAGGTAAGTATGCAGGATTTTTCTAGCAGAGGGAGCGTCGTCCAGGAACTTCTCGTTTCAAATGTGGTACATTGGCAACAGACCACAAGTGAAAGGCTGGCACTTCCATTGCGTTGAGATCGGCAAGGGATGAGAACAGATTCGGCAAGACTCGTCGCGGTTGGAACTTTCAGCACTAATGCTATGCGATGGTGAAAGGTCGAAATAATAAGACAAAGCAAATGCTGTTTCCTGTATAATAATTGTTGATGCGATGCAATGTGAGAGATGGATGGCTAACACATCCGCAAGACGATGACGACAGAAAGAGATGTGAGGATGAAGAAGGTTTTTCTGTGTTGCTTGTTTTACACTTCAAGATGAGGGGGTGGGCCATCCATGGCGGCACTGCAATACCAGGACAACCCGTGTCCGGGGTGAAGCAAGCTTCAGACCCACGGACCAATTCCAAAAATCAGTTTAATATTTGAGCACCCTTGGGTGCATATCAGATATTAAGCTGATAAGAACAGATACTACACTTGATCTTAGCCAAAAGGCCGAGAAGCGATAACGAACTAGTCTTCGCTTCAGGCCGCGTCTCCACACGTGTTGCAATCACACGTGGGTGCAGGACAGCGACACGGAATTGCCAGTCAGTGCGTGTGCAATACCTGGCTGGCTACGCTACGTCGGTTGAAAAGAAGGACTGCAATTGCAAAAAGTGAAGCCTACAACACCAGGTGTTCCCAGGCGGTCACCCATCCAGGTACTGACCTGGCCCGACCATGCTTGACTGCGGTGATCGGACGAGAACCGGTATATTCATGGTGGTATGGTCGTAGGCGAAAGCTAGAGGGCCGAATGTGCATGACACTACAGGCTAGAGACGTATACGGACGGCTTGATGCGTACGAAGTGGGTTGATGGAGGTAGATCTTCGTGGGTGTGCAGTGCTGCCGAGAAGGTGTGGTGAGTACTCTGGCCAGTTGGAACAGCGGGCGTGGCATCGTGGAAGCCCAGCTTGCTCTTTAACAGTGTTGCAAAGGATGGGCTTCCGGTTGCGGCTGTACGAATGTGGTAAAGGCTGGTGCATCTTCCGGCATCTGGAGCGAAAGATGTGGCAAACGGCAAACGGTCGGCAACTTGCACACTCTTTGTAGAGTAGGGGAATTTTTGTGTCGAGAGATGCCTGGTATCTGGCAAGTCGTGGTGGTGTTCTGACATGTATGCAGAATTTGACATTAGTACTATTGGAAGGGGACTAGCGCGAACGCAGGTCCCCACTACCAGAAATTGTACGGTCGAGTTACCAACGTTTGCGGTAATCGCAGGGGTCAGCCAAACCGAACTGCAATGGAAAGGCCTCGCCCTGGAAGAATCTCCTTGTTGATCAAGATGTCTTCCCCGTCAGGTAAGTATGCAGGATTTTTCTAGCAGAGGGAGCGTCGTTCAGGAACTTCTCGTTTCAAATGTGGTACATTGGCAACAGACCACAAGTGAAAGGCTGGCACTTGCATTCCGTTGAGATCGGCAAAGGATGAGAACAGATTTGGTAAGACTCGTTGCGGTTGGAACTTTCAGCACCAATGCTATGCGATGGTGAAAGGTGGAATTAATGAGGCAAAACAAATGCTACTTCCTGTATAATAATTGATGATGTTGATGTTGATGCAGTGCAATGTGAGAGAAGGATGGCTAAGACATCCGCAAGACGATGACGACAGAAAGAGATGTGACGATGAAGAAGGTCTTTCTGTGTTGCTTGTTTTACACTTCAAGATGAGGGGGTGGGCCATCCATGGCGGCACTGCAATACCAGGACAACCCGTGTCCGGGGTGAAGCAAGCTTCAGACCCACGGACCAATTCAAAAATCAGTTTAATATTTGAGCACCCTTGGGTGCATATCAGATATTAAGCTGATAAGAACAGATACTTTTTTTTTTTTTTCTTCATTTTATATTATTTGGAGGTGCCCCCTGTTAAGCAGTAGGTACACCTCCAGGCCCCCCATAGATATGGCAAGGGCAGTGTACATGGAATCAGATTAATTACAATATAATTCTTAATGACTAGTGGTAAGGGTAAAAATAATTAAATACAATAATAATGAAATTAATTCCAAGGCAACTCTCTAATGCAACTTATTACAATCTTCAGTAATGGTTCGAAGTTCAGTTTTTCATTGAACCGTGGTGACTAGCCTAAAAATCTGTGTTGTTGTCCGTTTTGCTAATCAAATGTTGAATTTAATTAAATTATTTTCAACATAAGCTATAATACTATTTACTGTAAACGAGCGCAGTGATTTTCCTCCATCTAGGAAGGAACAATTAAAGGCTACAGTTATTCTATCTCGAATGATTTTCTGATTTCAAATATAATTTGCTTACTCGTTTGAAATTGCTTATCATAAACAGATATGCATCTACTGTTCCATATATGGTAGCAGATTAGTTTGACGAGATATAAAAGCAGAGGTCTGCAGTGATAACTAACAGCAGTGGGAAAGATCCGGAGGAAAACAGTTTCCGTTGTCAAATCAAAATCTGTTGTACCAAGAGACTGTAAGATTTCTTTGAAATTTACCCAAGTTTCTATCGCAACCGGGCACTCTAAAAAGACATGCTCGATCGTTTCAGGTAGGCTACACCTTTTGCAGAGGCCATCAATTTTTAAGCCCCATGACTTGAGGTAGTCCAATGTTTTCAAGACACGATGGGTAATTTTCCAAGACACATCATTTTCGTAACCGGTGGAAAGGCCATGAAGGGAAGATAACCAGATACATTTCAAGGAAGGTTTTGACACTGAAGAACAATCTCCCATGTTTCTTGGGACCGAGGTTCAAGAATAAAGCTGTTTAAAATAAGTTTGTAGAGATTACGAACGTTAAAACCATCGGAATTCAGCGATCTAATATCATTGCTGAATCTATCTACAAGTGATAGCAAGGTATCATATAAGGGAGGGCGGTAAAGAGAGTTTGGGGTGCTATTGCTTCTAAGGAAAGACCACAGCGTTGAATATTTGGCCAGGCTGCGAGCTATCCAGTATCGGGCAAGATATATCCACTTCACATTTGCGCTCTGGTCACCAATTGTCTTCAAGGAGCGCAATAAGAGAGCTTGGTTTTTCAAACGGAGATTGATAAGGCCTAGCCCTCCTTTATCTCGAGGTTGGAAGAGCAGGTCACGTTTCACGAGCTCATTTTTCGAAGACCACAGAAAGTTAAAATTAGTGTGTGAATCCTAGTCAAGATATCTGGGGAACACAATAAACTGTTGAAAGATAAATAAGACCAGAAAGACCAAGTGTGTTAATTATCATGGTTTTTCCGTAGAGAGAAAGAGAGCGATGAGACCAGGCTGAAAGGCGTTGTTCTAGCTTGTTGACCCGTTGAGAAAAAGCGTCATGGATTGCTTCTTTGCATCCAAAGGGACTCAAGGATTTCTAAATTGTCAGTAACCCAGTGTAGTTCCGGGGCCGAGCGGGAGGAGCAACCTTTAAATTTTCCAAACCAGATGCCTTCTGATTTTCCTTTAGAAAATTAACTTTGGACCCTGATCCGGACTCAAAGAGGCGGACGGACTCAAAGGTTTCCTGACAGAGTTGTCATCAGAGACAAAGATGGTGGTATCATCGGCATATTGGCTAATTTTGCCATTGTTGGAGTTCCAGGTAACAACATTCCAGACACACGATTGTTTGTTCGAACTGCATTGCCTAGAGTCTCGGCAACTAAGCAGTAGAGTAGGGGAGAAAGAGGACATCCTTGGCGGACTCCTCGATGGAGCTGGAATTTTCTTGATGAGTAACCATTGTTCAACACGCAAGAGGAGACACTGTTGTACAGAGTTTCTATGAAACTAATGAAAACAGGTCCGAAGTTCATCTGGACCATTATTTTGTTCAAGAAGTCCCAATTCACACGGTCAAAGGCCTTTTCTTGATCAACTTTGATCAAAGCCAAGGGAAGATTCTTTTGTTCTGCATACAAGATGGAGTCTCTAACTAAGAAAAGATTGTCAAAAATGGTTCGACCGGGGACACAGCATGTTTGATCCTCATTCAGGATCGAAGGGAGGACAGCTTTTAGACGGTTGGACAGAGCTTTGGTGCCAATTTTATAGTCTACATTAAGAAGAGAGATTGGGCGCCAGTTTTTCAAATCGAGCCTGTCGCCCTTTTTAAATAAAAGAGAGATCATAGCTAACCTCATGGATTCGGAAAGCAAACCTGAGTAAAGAGCATAATTCAAGACTGCAACAAGGTCTTCTCCTATAATAGGCCAGAAAGTTTTGTAAAACTCCGCAGGAAGGCCATCGGACCCTGGCGACTTTTGGCTCTTCATGGAGGAAAGTGCACTATGGCAAGTTTCTAAATCAAGCTTGACTTCCAATGAATCTTTTTCGTCTTGAGAGAGCTTTTTGGTAATTTGAGAGAGAGACGCTCTTGAGCAATCAAGTCTGGTTGCTCAGCAGTATAGAGATTTTCATAAAACTGAGCACAGTTTTCTAAGATAGCATAACTAGAAGTAACAGAGCCATCTTCACTTTTCAAAGCAGAGATGACTTTGGAGCTTTGTCGCGAATTTTCTAATGAGAAGAAGTATTTTGAAGGCTTCTCAAACTCAGTGTAGAAACGTTCTTTTGAACGTATTTTAGCACCTTGAACAAGAGAGTTGTCAAGCTCAGTAATATCAGATTTGATGACGTCAATAGCTTCCTTATTAGCCTTGGAAGGCTTTAAGGCGTTAAGATGCTTGAGTTTTTTCTCTAAGTCGGCTCGCCTTTTGCGACGTTCTCTTGCTAAACGTTTGGAGAATTTCATGGCAATGTGTTTGATTTTACGCTTGCCAATATCCCACCAGGCATTTAAGTCACGGAAATCTATCTTCCGTAGTTGCCAATGGGACCAGAAGGATTTAATTTTCTCGACAAATACAGGATTTTCTAAAAGGGACGTATTAAATTTCCAAACACCCGGGCCCTTTTTCAAAGAGTTCGGGAGCCTAAAGGAGATACTTGGAGCATCATGATCAGAATACGGAAAAAACACTATATGAGAATTACTACAATTACCGAAAATATCTGCAGACACATAAAACTTGTCTAACCGACAAGAGATAGAACCGTCTGGGTTTGTCCAGGTGAAATCTCGCGTTGACGGGTTTAAGTGCCGAAAGACGTCCTTTAGATCATACGTGATATTAAGCTGTTGCAACGCTTTCAGAGCTGTAACTGCTAAGTCGGAGTCACCACCATTTTTATCCAAAAAGGAGTCTTCAACACAGTTAAAGTCTCCTCCAAAAACAGTAGGGACACCTCCTTTCAGAACAGAGTTTAAAGTCTCAAAAAACTCTTTGCGTTGAGAAACGTGGTTTGGCGCGTATACATTGCAGAATTGAATGTTGACTTCGCCGAAATCGCAAACAATATTTAAATAGCGGCCAGAGAGGTCGTGCGCTTCAGAAATAACTTTAAAGTTTGTTCTGGGAGAAAAAAGCGTACACACCCCGGCACTGTGTTGGCTGCCAGGAGACAAAATACTTGGCCTTCCCAGTCTTTTTCAACAGACCAAGATCAGCAGAAGAGAGATGTGTTTCTTGTAAAAAGATGACATCCTGTTTTTGGTTTTTGATCCACTGGAGAATGGTCTGGCGTTTACGAAAATCCTTCAGACCATGAGTATTGATTGTTATACATTTTAGGTTCATGGTGACATTGTTTTAGTGTCTGGAGATATTTTATTTAACATATTGCTAAGCAAAAAGATATATACGGTTTCGTTAATCTTTACTAGGATTTAATTTATGCGCTATGCGACTTACGAATGACTGTTCGGCCTTCTTTTTAGGTGGACGTGCTGAACTTTTCTTGCCTTGCTTATTCTCAATGACACTGCCCACCGTTGAGGAGCCTGACGACTCGTCATGGGCACGTTTGGATGATGTGCTTGTATCTGAGTGGACTGCCTTTTCTTTATCTTCTTGATGATTTGGCTTGCTGGGTTTGGGTGGAGGGATGGGTTTGCGTGAAGCTTTTTTGGTGGTCTTTGAGGTTTAGGATCTTCTGCAGTAGGTGTGATGGATTTTCGGTGTGAGATTGATCAAGAAAAATTTTTGGTGGTTTTTCTTGAATAAATCGTCCAAGGACTCTTGAGAGAAAGATGGTGTTTGAGTGGAGAATATGCTTTGAGAGGGTGTGAATGAGAATTTGGTTGTTGGTTGTGTTGGTGTAAAGGAAATGTTGGCAAAAGGATTGACAGGTGCAGAGCTTGGTGGTTCTGATGGGGTCGGCTCCTCAACAGTGTCAGATGCCAATGCAGAATCTTCTTGCTTTCTTTTCTCACCATCATATGATGTTGCATCAGTTTCATTATCCTCGTCTTCCTCATCATCATCAGCAAGATTTCCATCATCGACCTCGTCTGCAGCAGCGTTGTCTTCGTCCTCCTCATTGTTGTTGCGCTGGTTGATTGTCTCTTCGACTCCAGCTTGGGAATTATATTCCAGGCCAAAGTCGTCGAAATCCTCTTCATGGGGGGTCCATTCCACACATTCAGTGATGTCGTGCTGGAAAGAACCGCATATTGCACATACTCGGTTGAGGGAACAATTAGCAATTGTGTGGTCTAATTTATTGCAGTTGAAACAGCGCGAACGTTGGCATTGACTTGCAGAATGACCATATTGGTCGCATCGGCGACAGGTCTCCAGTTGTCCAGAGTATCGGACACGAAAGGATTCACTACCAAAGTGGATGAAGGATGGAATGCCTTTATGAAGGTGCATGCGTAGGTGCCTTGCACCATTCTCGCACTCTGGCATGTCTGCATGGTGACCTCTGCGGATGCTATGAACTGTGCCATATCGGCTTAGCTTGCGAACAATAGCGTCGTTATGTAGTTCAAATGGTACACTATAAACGTTGACATAGGCAATGACATTTGAGGGGTCAACAATACCAAGAGTGTCGCCATCCTTGGTCTTGACTGCAGAAAACTTGAGAATCTTGGACTTTTCAGCTGGATTGTTGGTTGTGACGAGTATATCACCATTATTACTTTTGGCAACAGAGATTGGTTTAATTTCAAAAATATTTTTGCAGATATCGAAAACTTCTCTCGGTTGAACTTGAGTACCAGAAGGAATACGCAGAGATACAGAGTTTGGGCGCTTCAGTCTTGCAAAAGCAGCAGTTGAGGTAGGAATTACAGAACGATTGTTGTTCTTTGAGGCAGATCTTTGAGCAGCAGCAGCATAAGCCATGACGATGAAAATCTTTAAAAAACCACAATAGATGCAATCCAAGATCGAAATTTGACCACAATAGATGCAATCCAAGATAGTAAGTTTAACCACAATCGATGCAATCTAAGACAGAAACTCAGCGACAAGATCCGAAGTACACAGCCTGCCAATCAAGTGGCGCCAGGTTATTTATAGCCTAGACTATTTTACCTTTGACCCCAAAGAACAATGGGGCGAGCTCCTCAGTTTCCGGTTGCGGCTCAAACGAGTAGAGCTTAGCCAAAAGGCCGAGAAGCGATAACGAACTAGTCTTCGCTTCAGGCCGCGTCTCCACACGTGTTGCAATCACACGTGGGTGCAGGAAAGCGACACGGAATTGCCAGTCCGTGTGCAATACCTGGCTGGCTACGCTACGTCGGTTGAAAAGAAGGACTGCAATTGCAAAAAGTGAAGCCTACAACACCAGGTGTTCCCAGGCGGTCACCCATCCAGGTACTGACCTGGCCCGACCATGCTTGACTGCGGTGATCGGACGAGAACCGGTATATTCATGGTGGTATGGTCGTAGCGAAAGCTAGAGGGCCGAATGTGCATGACACTACGGGCTAGAGACGCAGAAGTGTGCACATGCACATGTACGTATACGGCTCGATGCGTACGAAGTGGGTTGATGGAGGTAGATCTTCGTGGGTGTGCAGTGCTGCCGAGAAGGTGTGGTGAGTACTCTGGCCAGTTGGAACAGCGGGCGTGGCATCGTGGAAGCCCAGCTTGCTCTTTAACAGTGTTGCAAAGGATGGGCTTCCGGTTGCGGCTGTACGAATGTGGTAAGGTTGGTGCATCTTCCGGCATCTGGAGCGAAAGATGTGGAAAACGTCAAACGGTCGGTAACTTGCACACTCTTTGTAGAGTAGGGGAATTTCTGTGTCGAGAGGTGCCTGGTATCTGGCAAGTCGTGGTGGTGTTCTGACATGTATGCAGAATTTGACATTAGTACTATTGGAAGGGGACTAGCGCGAACGCAGGTCCCCACTACCAGAAATTGTACGGTCGAGTTACCAACGTTTGCGGTAATCGCAGGGGTCAGCCAAACCGAACTGCAATGGAAAGGCCTCGCCCTGGAAGAATCTCCTTGTTGATCAATTTTTTTTTTTTTTTGAGCTAGGCACATGCCTACGCTCGTTTAATTTTTCAATTTAACGCAACATATTTACAAGTTAAAATAATTTAAATTAAATAGATATTAAAATATCTCTCTGAATGTTCACTGAGTATCAATTGTGATAATTTGTTCATTGTTCAATTGTTCATTTATAATTTCTAAATTTAACTAAATTATTCTAACTACATTAAACTACAACCAAAAACTATTCTAATAAACTTAATACTACAACAACAACTAAAACTACAATTAATCTGAATATATTACTATTAAACTAATGATAAAACTACAACTAATGAAATTAATAAATACTTAACAAAAATTAAAATTACCTAATCAAACTAACCTAAGCAAACCCAATACTAGAAAATTCTAATGTTAAAACCAAATGAATAAACTACAACTAATTAAATACTTATTAAAGTACAATTGAAATTCCTAATTCTAAGTTAAAAAAATTCAAACGTTGAAACAAATAAATAAAAAATTAAATAAACGCAATAATAATTCATAAAATAAAAGGAAAAACGGAAAAGTGAAGCAAGAAAAAAATGGAGAGAAAAAAACAGAAATGGGGGAAATGAAAACGAGGCAAGTCTCATGGGATGTTGATTTTGAGTTTTCGATTCTCAAGGGAAGCAAGGACGCCATTTTGACACCATTTTTGTTCAAAAAGATTGAGAGTTTCAACATCTTGTGAAGCAATGAAATGTTCTTCTTTTAATTTGGAAATAACCTTGAAGATGAATCTGTTTTTCAAGTCATCTCTTTTGTTGTCAAAAATAATTTCATTCCTTGTTTTCCAAATGACTGAAAAAGCTGCATCTCGTAAAATGTTTTCCACAGGTAAGTCGGGTTTGTATTCATAAAAGCCGAGGATTACAAATTTGCAAATATTGTTTAAACTGAGGGAAGGGTTGATTTTCTTTACAAGTTTGAATACAAATTTCCACAGTTTACTTACAGGGGTACAGTTGAAAAAGGCATGAAGTGAAGTTTCATCATAGGAATTGCATCTTTGACATGTAGGGGTTTGGATAATCCTATGTCTATATAATCTTTCATAGGTAGGGAGGCAAAGTTGAAGGAACTTCCACTGAATGTTGGCAGATTTTCTGTCATGATTTCTTTTGAATAAAGTTTTAAAGAGTCTTGGCCAGTTGATGAAACCTATTTTTTGTTCCCAAAAAACTCTAAATTTCTGAAGAACAACATTTTGATCTTTCAAGATGAGCATATTGTAAATTGCTTTGCAATTCAGAGATGAAAATAAAACATATTCATCTTTGGTATTTTTAATATAAAAGTCATCAGATAAACTTCTTTCATTGCTGCACTCAGTTGTTATTTTTTCTTTCCATTCAGGGGGTAAACGTGATTTCAATTTGGAGTAGAAACTGTCTGAGAAACCAGAAGGGATTAATTCATGCAGGGCATTGGAAGGTAAGAATCCAGTTGTAAATTCATAAGAAATATCTCGTATTGTGGTAATGTTAGCTTGTATCCAAGCATTACTGGTATCAACATGTGTGAAATAGTTGTCAAATAAAGGTTCATTGTAAATTCCTTCAATATCTGTGGGCTTTAGTCTAAGGTCTGAAAAATTTGCTGCAAAACATTTTATGACATCTCGATAAAACTGTGGGACATGTTTCATTTCGATTGGACGTAAGTAACATTTGAAAATTTTGGCACCAATGTTAAAGTTCTTATACTTATCAAAGTTCAAGGCAAACAGTGCTTTCCATTTAGACTGATTGTCATTTTGAAGATATTTTGAAATCCAAGATAATTTAATGGCATCAGCTTTCTTTTCAATATCGATAATGTTCAAACCTCCTAATTCGTATGGAAGTCTTGCTTGTGTACGTTTAATAGGATCTTTTTTGTTCTGATAAATGAATTTCCAAAGTCTGTCATTGATTTTTTTGAGAGCCCACTGGGGAAGAGGATATATGGCTGCAGTGTACCAGAAGACCGAGCTGGCCAGCTGGTTTGCAACCACAGCTCTCCCCCTCAAGGAAAGATCACGAGAAGTCCAAAGGTCTAAAGTTTTACAGAATTTATTTATGCGAGGATCCCAAGTTTCTTTTTCTTTCAAAATAGGGCCGTGAAAGACACCAAGGATTTTCAATGCTTCCCTGCCCCATTTTAAATTATATGGATTATCTGATCTATTTTTGTATCTTCCAAGCCAAATTCCATTACTTTTCTCTTTGTTTATTTTAGCTCCTGATGCCATTTCAAAATCTTGGACACAATCAAAAGTTGATTTGATGGACTGTTCACCTTGCAGTATTATTGTGGTGTCATCAGCATACTGGGTAATTTTAAATTCTACATTTTTAATTGTAATACCAGTAATGTCTTGGTTTTTCCTGATAGAGATGGCAAAAATTTCGGAAACTAGGACATATAATAAGGGGGATAGGGGACATCCCTGTCTCACTCCCCTACCAAGGGTGAATGGGGCAGAGATGTACCCATTTACTTTAACACGACTACTAATATTAGAATATAATGTTTTAATATATGAAATGAATTGTGGTCCAAAACCAAAGCTTTCTAGGGTTTTGAAAAGGAAACTCCAGTTTACACGGTCAAAGGCTTTCATTTGATCTAAAGATAGAAGGGCTGCTGGGAGATTTTCATTTTCAGCATAGTAAAGGAGATCTCTTAATATATGTCCATTTGACAGAATTGATCTATTTGGGACACTGCATGTTTGATCTTCAGAAACGATAGTTGATAGTACATTTCGCAAACGATTGGCAAGAGTTTTTGCGATTATCTTGTAGTCAACATTGAGTAAACTTATTGGTCTCCAATTACCTAGATCACTTTTGTCACCTTTTTTGTAAAGTGTTGAAATTAAACTGACGCGTTGAGAGTGGGAAAGTTGTTGTAATTCAAAGCAGGCATTAGCAACTCTTGTAAAATGCTCCCCAATGATATTCCAGAAGGTCTTATAAAACTCTACTGGAATACCATCGAGGCCTGGTGTTTTATTATTTTTCATCTTAGAGAGTGCCTTGTATAATTCGTCTTTTGTTAGTTGGCCTTCACAAGAGTCTCTGTCAATGTCGGAAAGTTTGTTTTCTACGTTTGAGAGTAGTTCATCTTGTTTAGAGGTGTCTGTTGGTTCGTTTGCAAATAATTCAGAGTAAAATATTTTGACAGTTTCAAGCATATCTTTTGGATTGTGAACTATTGTTCCTGTTTTTGTCTTAACAGATTTCATAACTTGTGCAGCTTGACGTTTTTTTTCTAAATTACAAAAATATTTGGTGACCCTTTCACCCTCTTCTGTCCAGCGTGCTTTTGCTTTGACTTTTAAATTAAATGCTTCATTCGTTTCAAGAGTTTTTATTTCTTTGGTGATACGTTCAGCTAAATCTTTGAATGACTGTCTGTCTGTCTGTTCTGCTTTTTTGGTTGCATTGCGCAATTGTTTATAGAGTTTTGATTTCTTCTTTTTGCGTTCAATCGAGAGTTTTATGCAATATTGTTTAGTAATTTTTGCTATTTGTTTTTTAGCCTTATCCCACCAATCAAGTGGATTACGAAAATCTTCAAATATGGAAATCCAAAACTGGAGAAATCCTGACATTGCAAGTTGATATTCTTCTTGTTGTAAAATGGACGTATTCATTTTCCATGCCCCCTTTCCCCTCTTTATTTTGTCAAAATCAAAAACCAGTAACAGTTTTTGATGATCAGAGTGAGGAAAAGGAACAATTTGACATTTTGTAAAGTAGTTCATTGTAGCTTTTGAGGTATAAAATCTGTCAAGTCTGCTGTATGTTCCCACTGGGCTTTTGTATGTATATTGCTTTTCATCAGGGTGAAAGGTTCTCCAAATATCTTGTAAATAATTTTCATTAATGGTCTCAATTAGAGGATTTTTGATCTGTCTATGTATGTTATGTCCCTACTTCTGTCTAAGTTGATATCAAGAACTGTATTGAAATCACCACCATAAATTATAAATTCAACATCTGGATAATTTTGGATTTTAGTATGAATTTCAGAAAATTTATCTTTTCTTTTTGTGTTTTATTACCTCCTGCAGGAGCATATACATTTATCAATAGAAAGCGGTGATCGTCATAGGTCAAGTCAGTGAAGATGTAGTTTCCTTCTTGGCAAATGTCATTAGAATGTATGATTGCATTGAAATTTTCAGAAATAAGAGTGCTAACACCTGCAAAATTATTTTGAGAAATTGAATGGATTTTCATTCCTTTCCATCTATTATCAGAAATAATGGAGTTTTTGTGTTATGGTTTAAATGCGTTTCTTGCAAAAATACAATATCTGGCTTATCATTCTTCAGATTATGAAAGATTGCTTCTGCCTTGGGTTGTCATTCAGACCATTAACATTTATACTAATTATAGAAATCATTTTGAACTAGGTTTTGGGACACAATTCAATTCAAGCTACAAATTCAATGAAAAGTAAATGAATTAGTGAATGTATGAGGAAAAGAAAGGAATTATGTGAATGTGTGTTAGTGTGAATGTGTTTTTGCTTCTTCTTCTTTGTCTTTGTTCTTTCTGTTTCTTGGTGTGTGGACGTTGTCTTCTGTGATGATGAGGATGAGGAAATGGGTCTTTTATGTTGTGATGAAATGGAGGTAGTACTTGGAGATGGGGTGGGTTGACTGAGTGAGAATGTGATGTAATGACTGGGGATGTTGCTTGTGTGTTTGAATGGCTATAATTGAAAAGAGTTTGTGCAATTGTTTGTGTGATTAAATGTGAGTTGGGTTTGTATGGATGGTGAAAATTGTTGTTGTTGTTCATTTGATGGGGTAATGATAGGTGAGTTGGTTGAAGGCGTTGTAGTGTGTGGTTGTGTGGAATTAGAGATTGTTGGTGGAATGCGTTGTGTTGTGACTGTTTGGAAGGATGGATTGTGATTCAAACTGTTGTGTGGCTTGTGGAGATGCTGGGGATGTTGGAATGATTATATTGCCTTGTGCTGAGATTAATGGTTGGGATGGTTGAGATGGTGTTGTTTGTGGAATGGGTGGAGGGCCTTCAGCCTCGCTACCACTGCTTCCGTCAAATTGTGTTGGGTCATCGTCGTGTTGGTCTGTCTCACTCTCACTCTGTTGTTGTTGTTGTTTGTTGTTGTCTGTTGGAGGGCCTAAGCCTATACTTAGGCCCTGCTGGTCTGTCCTGTTCGTCTGTCTCACTCTCACAATTGTCCTGTTGCTGTTGCTGTGATGTAGGCCTAAGTATTCTCAGTGGCCTGTCCAGTTCACTGTTATAGTCAGACAGTATTACTGTATCACGGTCAAAGTTGTTGTCGTCACTGTTGTCGTCACTCATGTCACTGTCAGATGTTTGTCTCCGTACTGTATTGTGAGTTGTTGGTCTGTCCCGTTTTGTCTAATGTCACAGTCCACGTAGTTATGTCCATCGTCTCCACAATGGTAACAAAGCCTTAGGCCCCTCAGGTTGCAATTGATGGTGAGATGGAAAGTGGAATTGCAATGCATGCAGATGGGTTGACGTCCTCTAAATGAAATGAGAATTTTCTGGCCTGATATGATTATGAAGGGTGGAAGTGGGTTTTCAGGATTAGGATAGATGGTGCATAAACGTTTGCCAGTGGAAATTGTGGGAAATTCTTGGTATGTTTGATTCCAGATGTTCAGTATTTTTCCATGGGGCTGAAGTTGTTCAAATATGAAGATTTGAGATGTCAGGTGAAGCAAAAGGGATGGTAATGAGGGTTGGTCTTTGGCGTATGGGCTGTATTGGCAATGGGTGTTCAGGTTGGGATGGAAGGAATATGGTTTTGATAAGAGGACGTCAACCAAATGGGATGATGATAATATGGCGTTCCAATTTTGATGACCTTGTCTTGATGGCATTCGTTGTAAATGATTGATGGCGCATGGATTGTTTAGAGTCTTGTGAATAGTTTTAATGATTTCAATGTGTGTTACTGATGGATTTGTGTAAAATTTAATGCCTCTGAATGCTAATACTGGAATTAGGTTCTTGTTGCGCTGTATGTTTAAGTTTATCTGCAAATGTGTATTACCTTCAGGTCCCTGGGATTGTGTTCGAAGACTTGTTCATCGATCTTGTTATTGATTGGTTTATCTTGTTCTTGTTCTTCTTTTGAGATGTTGTTGCGCGATTCTTCTTCTTCTTCTGAAACTATGCGTATTGTCTTTCTTCCACAATGTCACTCCATCTTTATTACTTCCATTATCTTCACCTTCAGCAGCACTATTACCTGACGGGTCCATGTTGAGACACTTCTTCCCCGTCAGGTAAGTATGCAGGATTTTTCTAGCAGAGGGAGCGTCGTTGAGGAACTTCTCGTTTCAAATGTGGTACATTGGCAACAGACCACAAGTGAAAGGCTGGCACTTCCATTCCGTTGAGATCGGCAAAGGATGAGAACAGATTTGGTAAGACTCGTTGCGGTTGGAACTTTCAGCACCAATGCTATGCGATGGTGAAAGGTGGAATTAATAAGGCAAAACAAATGCTGTTTCCTGTATAATAATTGATGATGTTGATGCGGTGCAATGTGAGAGAAGGATGGCTAAGACATCCGCAAGACGATGACGACAGAAAGAGATGTGAGGATGAAGAAGGTTTTTCTGTGTTGCTTGTTTTACACTTCAAGATGAGGGGGTGGGCCATCCATGGCGGCACTGCAATACCAGGACAACCCGTGTCCGGGGTGAAGCAAGCTTCAGACCCACGGACCAATTCCAAAAATCAGTTTAATATTTGAGCACCCTTGGGTGCATATCAGATATTAAGCTGATAAGAACAGATACTACACTTGATCTTAGCCAAAAGGCCGAGAAGCGATAACGAACTAGTCTTCGCTTCAGGCCGCGTCTCCACACGTGTTGCAATCACACGTGGGTGCAGGACAGCGACGCGGAATTGCCAGTCAGTCCGTGTGCAATACCTGGCTGGCTACGCTACGTCGGTGTGAAAAGAAGGACTGCAATTGCAAAAAGTGAAGCCTACAACACCAGGTGTTCCCAGGCGGTCACCCATCCAGGTACTGACCTGGCCCGACCATGCTTGACTGCGGTGATCGGACGAGAACCGGTATATTCATGGTGGTATGGTCGTAGGCGAAAGCTAGAGGGCCGAATGTGCATGACACCAGAGGCTAGAGAGGCAGAAGTGTGCACATGCACATGTACGTATACGACTGGATGCGTACGAAGTGGGTTGATGGAGGTAGATCTTCGTGGGAGTGCAGTGCTGCTGAGAAGGTGTGGTGAGTACCCTGGCCAGTTGGAACAGTGGGCGTGGCATTCGTGGAAGCCCAGCTTGCTCTTAAATAGTGTTGCGAAGGATGGGCATCCGGTTGCGGCTGTACGAATGTGGTAAAGGTTGGTGCATCTTCCGGCATCTGGAGCGAAAGATGTGGAAAACGGCAAACGGTCGGTAACTTGCACACTCTTTGTAGAGTAGGGGAATTGTTGTGTCGAGAGATGCCTGGTATCTGGCAAGTCGTGGTGGTGTGCTGACATGTATGCAGAATTTGACATTAGTACTATTGGAAGGGGACTAGCGCGAACGCAGGTCCCCACTACCAGAAATTGTACGGTCGAGTTACCAACGTTTGCGGTAATCGCAGGGTCAGCCAAACCGAACTGCAATGGAAAGGCCTCGCCCTGGAAGAATCTCCTTGTTGATCAAGATGTCTTCCCCGTCAGGTAAGTATGCAGGATTTTTCTTGCAGAGAGAGCATCGTTGAGGAACTTCTCGTTTCAAATGTGGTACATTGGCAACAGACCACAAGTGAAAGGGTGGCACTTCCATTCCGTTGAGATAGGCAAAGGATGAGAACAGATTTGGTAAGACTCGTTGCGTTTGGAACTTTCAGCACCAATGCTATGCGATGGTGAAAGGTGGAATTAATAAGGGAAAACAAATGCTGTTTCCTGTATAATAATTGATGATGTTGATGCGGTGCAATGTGAGAGAAGGATGGCTAAGACATCCGCAAGACGATGACGACAGAAAGAGATGTGAGGATGAAGAAGGTTTTTCTGTGTTGCTTGTTTTACACTTCAAGATGAGGGGGTGGGCCATCCATGGCGGCACTGCAATACCAGGACAACCCGTGTCCGGGGTGAAGCAAGCTTCAGACCCACGGACCAATTCCAAAAATCAGTTTAATATTTGAGCACCCTTGGGTGCATATCAGATATTAAGCTGATAAGAACAGATACTACACTTGATCTTAGCCAAAAGGCCGAGAAGCGATAACGAACTAGTCTTCGCTTCAGGCCGCGTCTCCACACGTGTTGCAATCACACGTGGGTGCAGGACAGCGACGCGGAATTGCCAGTCAGTCCGTGTGCAATACCTGGCTGGCTACGCTACGTCGGTGTGAAAAGAAGGACTGCAATTGCAAAAAGTGAAGCCTACAACACCAGGTGTTCCCAGGCGGTCACCCATCCAGGTACTGACCTGGCCCGACCATGCTTGACTGCGGTGATCGGACGAGAACCGGTATATTCATGGTGGTATGGTCGTAGGCGAAAGCTAGAGGGCCGAATGTGCATGACACCAGAGGCTAGAGAGGCAGAAGTGTGCACATGCACATGTACGTATACGACTGGATGCGTACGAAGTGGGTTGATGGAGGTAGATCTTCGTGGGAGTGCAGTGCTGCTGAGAAGGTGTGGTGAGTACCCTGGCCAGTTGGAACAGTGGGCGTGGCATTCGTGGAAGCCCAGCTTGCTCTTAAATAGTGTTGCAAAGGATGGGCATCCGGTTGCGGCTGTACGAATGTGGTAAAGGTTGGTGCATCTTCCGGCATCTGGAGCGAAAGATGTGGAAAACGGCAAACGGTCGGTAACTTGCACACTCTTTGTAGAGTAGGGGAATTTTTGTGTCGAGAGATGCCTGGTATCTGGCAAGTCGTGGTGGTGTTCTGACATGTATGCAGAATTTGACATTAGTACTATTGGAAGGGGACTAGCGCGAACGCAGGTCCCCACTACCAGAAATTGTACGGTCGAGTTACCAACGTTTGCGGTAATCGCAGGGGTCAGCCAAACCGAACTGCAATGGAAAGGCCTCGCCCTGGAAGAATCTCCTTGTTGATCAATGTTTTTTTTTTTTTTGAGCTAGGCACATGCCTACGCCCGTTTAATTTTCTATTCAACACAACATATTTACAAGTTAAAATAATTTAATTAAATAAGGATTCAAATTGTTCATATAAGATGGTCGTTTATATTGTTTATTGAAAATTGTTCATTGTTTATAAATATTTTTCGAGTGTCCAATTTCAAATGCAAATTTAACTAAATTACTCTAAACTACAACTAAATATTCTAATTAACTTATGATTACAACAACAACAAAAACTATAACTACAACTAATTTAATAAATTATCTACTTAATAACTACAATAAACTAATTAAAAAAAATACAACTAATCAAATTAATAACTTACTTAACTACAATTAATTACTAAATAAACTAGACCCAATACTATAAAATTCTAATGTTAAAACCAAATTAATAACTACAACTAATTAAATATTTATTAAACTACAATTGAAATTATCAAATTCTAAATTAAAAAAGTTCAAACGTTGAAACAAATAGATAAACAATTTAATAAACGCAATAATAATTCATACATTAAAATGAAAAACGGAAAAGTGAAACAGAAAATAAAGGAGAGAGAAAAAAACAGAAATGGGGAAATGAGAACGAGGCAAGTCTCATGGGATGTTGATTTTGAGTTTTCGATTCTCAAGGGAAGCAAGGACGCCATTTTGACACCATTTTTGTTCAAAAAGATTGAGAGTTTCAACATCTTGTGAAGCAATGAAATGTTCTTCTTTGAGTTTGGAAATAACTTTGAAGATGAATCTGTTTTTCAAGTCATCTCTTTTGTTGTCAAAAATGATTTCATTTCTTGTTTTCCAAATGACTGAAAAAGCTGCATCTCGTAAAAAGTTTTCTACAGGTAAGTCGGGTTTATATTCGTAAAAACCAAGGATAACAAACTTACAAATGTTGTTTAGATTGAGGGTGGGGTTGATTTTCTTTACAAGTTTGAATACAAATTTCCACAGTTTACTTACAGGGGTACAGTTGAAAAGGACATGAAGTGAAGTTTCATCATAGGAATTGCATCTTTGACATGCAGGGGTTTGGACAATCCTATGTCTATATAATCTTTCATAGGTAGGGAGGCAAAGTTGAAGGAACTTCCACTGAATGTTGGCAGATTTTCTGTCATGATTTCTTTTGAATAAAGTTTTAAAGAGTCTTGGCCAGTTGATGAAACCTATTTTTTGTTCCCAAAAAACCCTAAATTTCTGAAGAACAACATTTTGATCTTTCAAGATGAGCATATTGTAAATTGCTTTGCAATTCAGAGATGAAAATAAAACATATTCATCTTTGGTATTTTTAATATAAAAGTCATCAGATAAACTTCTTTCATTGCTGCACTCAGTTGTTATTTTTCTTTCCATTCAGGGGTAAACGTGATTTCAATTTGGAGTAGAAACTGCCTGAGAAACCAGAAGGGATTAATTCATGCAGGGCATTGGAAGGTAAGAATCCAGTTGTAAATTCATAAGAAATATCTCGTATTGTGGTAATGTTAGCTTGTATCCAAGCACTACTGGTATCAACATGTGTGAAATAGTTGTCGAATAAAGGTTCATTGTAAATTCCTTCAATATCTGTGGGCTTTAGTCTAAGGTCTGAAAAATTTGCTGCAAAACATTTTATGATGTCTCGATAAAACTGTGGGACATGTTTCATTTCGATTGGACGTAAGTAACATTTGAAGATTTTGGCGCCAATGTTAAAGTTCTTATACTTATCAAAGTTCAAGGCAAACAGTGCTTTCCATTTAGACTGATTGTCATTTTGAAGATATTTTGAAATCCAAGATAATTTAATGGCATCAGCTTTCTTTTCAATATCGATAATGTTCAAACCTCCTAATTCGTATGGAAGTCTTGCTTGTGTACGTTTAATAGGATCTTTTTTGTTCTGATAATTGAATTTCCAAAGTCTGTCATTGATTTTTTTGAGAGCCCACTGGGGAAGGGGATATATGGCTGCAGTGTACCAGAAAACCGAGCTGGCCAGCTGGTTTGCAACCACAGCCCTCCCCCTCAAGGAAAGATCACGAGAAGTCCAAAGGTCTAAAGTTTTACAGAATTTATTTATGCGAGGATCCCAAGTTTCTTTTTCTTTCAAAACAGGGCCATGAAAGACACCAAGGATTTTCAATGCTTCCCTGCCCCATTTTAAATTATATGGATTATCTGATCTGTTTTTGTATTTTCCAAGCCAAATTCCATTACTTTTCCCTTTGTTTATTTTAGCTCCTGATGCCATTTCAAAATCTTGGACACAATCAAAGGTTGATTTGATGGACTGTTCACCTTGGAGGATTATTGTTGTGTCATCAGCATACTGGGTAATTTTAAATTCTACATTCTTAATATTAATACCAGTAATGTCTTGGTTTTTTCTGATAGAGATGGCAAAAATTTCGGAAACTAGGACATATAATAAGGGGGAGAGGGGACATCCCTGCCTCACTCCCCTACCAAGGGCGAATGGGGCAGAGATGAACCCATTTACTTTAACACGACTACTAATATTATGATACAAAGTTTTAACATAAGAAATGAATTGTGGCCCAAAACCAAAGCTTTGTAGGGATTTGAAGAGGAAATTCCAGTTTACACGGTCAAAGGCTTTCATTTGATCTAAAGATAGAAGGGCTGCTGGGAGGTTTTCATTTTCCGCATAGTAAATAAGATCTCTTAATAGATGTCCGTTTGACAAAATTGATCTATTTGGAACACTACATGTTTGATCTTCAGAAACAATGGTTGATAGTACATTACGTAAACGATTGGCAAGTGTTTTTGCAATGATCTTATAGTCAACATTGAGCAAACTTATTGGTCTCCAATTTCCGAGATCATTTTTGTCACCTTTCTTGTAAAGTGTTGAAATTAAGCTTACGCGTTGAGAGTGGGAAAGTTGTTGTAATTCAAAGCAGGCATTAGCAACTCTTGTAAAATGCTCCCCAATGATATTCCAGAAGGTCTTATAAAACTCTACTGGAATACCATCGAGGCCTGGTGTTTTATTATTTTTCATCTTAGAAAGTGCCGTGTACAGTTCGTCCTTTGTTAGTTGGCCTTCACAAGAGTCTCTGTCAACGTCGGAAAGTTTGTTTTCTACTTTTGAGAGTAGTTCATCTTGTTTAGAGGCGTCTGTCGGTTCGTTTGCAAATAAGTCAGAGTAAAATATTTTGACAGTTTCAAGCATATCTTTTGGATTGTGTACTATTGTTCCCGTTTTTGTCTTTACTGATTTCATAACTTGAGCAGCTTGACGTTTTTTCTCTAAATTACAAAAATATTTGGTGACCCTTTCACCCTCTTCTGTCCAGCGCGCTTTTGCTTTGACTTTTAAATTAAATGCTTCATTCGTTTCAAGAGTTTTTATTTCTTTGGTGATACGTTCAGCTAAATCTTTGAATGACTGTCTGTCTGTCTGTTCTGCTTTTTTGGTTGCATTGCGCAATTGCTTATAAAGTTTTGACTTTTTCTTTTTGCGTTCAATTGATAGTTTTATACAATATTGTTTAGTAATTGTCGCTATTTGTTTTTTAGCCTTATCCCACCAATCTAGTGGATTATGAAAATCTTCAAAAATGGAAATCCAAAACTGGAGAAATCCGGACATTGCAAGTTGATATTCTTCTTGTTGTAAGATGGACGTATTCATTTTCCATGATCCCTTTCCTCTTTTTATCTTATCAAAATCAAAAACTAGTAAAAGTTTTTGATGATCAGAGTGGGGAAAGGGAAGAATTTCACATTTTGTAAAGTAATTCAGTGTAGCCTTTGAGGTATAAAATCTATCAAGTCTGCTGTATGTTCCGACTGGGCTTTTGTATGTATATTGCTTCTCATCAGGGTGAAAGGCTCTCCAAATATCTTGTAAATAATTCTCATTAATGGTTTCGATTAGAGGATTTTTTTATCTGTCTACGTATGTAATGTCCCTACTTCTGTCTAAGTTGATATCAAGAACTGTATTGAAATCACCACCATAAATTATAAATTCAACATGTGGATAATTTTGGATTTTAGTATGAATTTCAGAAAATTTATCTTTTCTTTTTTGTGTTTTATTTCCTCCTGCAGGAGCATATACATTTATCAATAGAAAGCGGTGATCGTCATAGGTCAAGTCAGTAAAAATGTAGTTTCCTTCTTGGCATATGTCATTAGAATGTATGGTTGCGTTGAAATTTTCAGAAATAAGAGTGCTAACACCTGCAAAATTATTGTCAGAAATTGAATGAATTTTGGTGCCTTTCCATCTATTGTCAGAAATGATTGAATTTTTAGTATTTACATTTAGATGCGTTTCTTGCAAAAATACAATATCGGGCTTGTCATCATTAAGATGGTGAAAGATTGCTTCTGCCTTGTTTTTGTCATTCAACCCATTGACATTCAAACTAAGTATAGATGGCATTCATATTTGAGGTTTTGGGACATAATTTATTTCACTACTGTTTGAGACATAGAAAAATTATTAAAAAATATATATATTGACGCAGAGTTTCTTGTGATGTGTGGATTATGTTTTTTGTTTCTTCTTCTTCATTTTTGACTTGGCGTTAGATTCTTGAGAGATCTTCTGAGATGAGGATGATGATGATGATGCCATGGGTCTTTTCTTCTGGGAATGTGCTGGTGGTTGTAGTGCTGGTGTTGAAGTTGGTGGAGTGAGTGAAACCGATGTTATGACTGGCGATGATGTTTGTGTCGATGGAGCAGAATAATGGAAAAGTGTGGATGCAATAGCGGAGTGATTATTTGTTGGGTTGGTGCGATTTGAGATAATGGTGGTGAAGATTGTTGGGGTTGATTAGAGTTTGCAATGGAAGTACGTTGTCTTGGTCGAGGCAATGGAATGTGAGATGATTGTGGCAGAATTGATTGGGATTGTTCGGTGACTATTTGAGATGCTGGTGAAGTTGGAATGGCTGTGTCTGATTGGGATGATTCTGATGTTTGAGATGACTTGGACGGTGTTGTGTGGGAAATGGAGCTGGGGTCATCAGTCTGGCTTCCACTGTTGGCGTCAAACTGTGCGTTAGAGTCATTGTCATTCTGTTGTTGTTGTTTTTGTTGCGTTGGCAAGGGCCTAAGCCTATACTTAGGCCCTGCTGGTCTGTCCTGTTGGTCTGTCTCACTGTCACTGTGTTGTTGTTGTTCTGTAGGTAAGGGCCTAAGTCTGCTCTTAGGCAGTGGTCTGTCCAAGTCACTGTCATGGTTGGAAAGTATAACTGTGTCGCCGTCGCCATTGTCACTGTTGCTGTCGTTGTCCATGTCACTGTCAGAGAATTGTGGCCGTGCTGTATTGTGTGTTGTGTATCTGTCACCGTTTAGTCGTAGGTCACAGTCAACGTAGTTGTGTCCGTCGTCCCCACAGTAGAAGCAGAGCTTCAGACCCCTGAGATTACAATTGATGGTGAGATGATATGTTGAATTGCAGTGCATGCATATTGGTTGACGTCCTCGGTAAGAAATCAAGATTTTGTGGCCTGAGATGATAATGAATGGGGAAGTGGATTTTCTGGGTTTGGATAAATGGTACAAAGACGTTTGCCAGTGGAGATGTATGGAAATTCTGGGTACTTTTGATGCCAGATGTTGATGATTTTACCATGAGGGTGGAGTTGCTCGTAAATTTGTGAGTTGGATATATCTGGTGTTGCAAATGGAATGGTGATGAGGGTTGGTCTTGAGCGAATTGGTGTGATTGGTAATGGATGCTCCGGTTGGGATGGTAAAAATATGGATTTGGACAAGAGGACGTCAACCAATGATGAATGTGATAAAATGGCATTCCAGTTTTGGTATCCTTGTTTTGATGGCATGCGTTGAAGATGGGTGATTGCAGTAGGATCATTAAGGGCTTTGTGGATGGTAGTAATAATTTCATTATGCGTTGTTGTTGATTTTGTAAAGAATTTTATGCCACGATGAACTAAATTAGAATCATTTTGGGGTCTTACGTTTGTTCGGAGCCTATCAGCAAATGTTGTGTTCCTTGAATCTTCTGAATCCACATCAGTGTCGTTTTCATCTTGTTGTGGTCTCTGTTGTTGCGCATGCGTAGGA